>OY757550.1:21970072-21985742 GCA_963584105.1 Alviniconcha strummeri | reverse complement strand
CCACGTGTAATGACCGGTAAGCATGCATGGCAGGCCCAGATTCTGGATGTGATTCGTTATGTTTTACTTCTGCAACATCCAAGCGATCTCGAAGAGGTCACTAGTCGTGAAAACGCTAATCTGTCGACAATAAAAAAAATAAAAAAAAGGCAGTATAGTCCCGCGCGAAAACGCTAGCGAAATCTCGGGTGTCCTGGCCTAAGGTTCGGCTCGGACTTTGGCTATGAATAGCGTAAAACCAGTGCTGTGCAACAACAAACAAACAAACAAAAAACAACCAGTGCCTCCCCCCCCCCCCCGCCCCCTAACCCTAGCCAACCCACCACGTGTACGTCCCTACCTAGCTCGCGCTGCCGGCCGAGTTCAGTGATCCACTTGACAGTGGGGATGCACTTGACCCATCGCTGGCCCCCAAACTCTCTTTGTGCGCCGAGAGCACACCGACAGCTTCAGAGGTTACAATTTGTTTACAAGTAGCATGCAACAGCAGCACCCAAGACCCAGTTTTATGAGCTGCCCGTATCACGCACTTACTGGCGTTTTAATAATAATAATAATGTACATTTATCATGCACTCATCAACGCCCTGAGCGTTCACATGATACATATTAACCTAAATATGATATTCTATAATATGTAGAGCATAGTCTCACCAAAACAATTTCCATAAAGTTTTATAAAAAAAAAAAAAAAAAAGCACTACACACACACACACACACACACACACACACACACACACACACACACACACACACACACACACACACACACACACACACGCATACATACACTGACTGTAGCAGAAACTGGGTACTTATATTAGTTAGGATGGAAATACTGTGAGAAGAGGAAGGTTTTCAGTTTGGCTTTAAAAGATGACAGGGTTGAGCAGTGTCTAAGGTCTTGTGGGAGTGAATTGTAACACAATGACGTTGTGCCCCCTCTAAAAGTAGCGCTGGGGACCCTGCGGGGCTAGTCGGTCGAAGACCGTCATCGCTAATTGTTGGGGGCTTGTTGTATATCAAAATTGTTCATCTGGTCGGTGCTCCCACTGAACCTTACCATCGGCGCCCCTACAGGGCCGCGCGTTTTAACGGTCATCCTCGAGATGACCGTTCTCGCTAATCGGGAGCGCTCGTCGTATATTAAATCTGTCCATCTGATCGATGCCCTCTCTGACTACTACCATCGGCGTCGCTACAGGGCCGTACCTTTTTAACGATCGTCCTCGTATTAAGGAAACATACATAAATCGTGACAAGGAAATGATCAAGGAGATACTGCGAAAGAGTGTAAAGGACGGAATGAAACAACCTCTTTTTAGGGAAGCTTTAGAGAGAGAGAAGCTTAGAAGCAATAGCTTGGCTTTTTGGACAGATCAGGCTAGCTTTTTAGCTACGGCTTGACTTTAGGCGTAGCGAAGGTTCAGCATGCGGAACAGAAGCTATGAACTGATAGCGGTGGGGAAAACGGGAGCGCAAGCTCGGGGTGGACTTTAGGGACATGACAGGAGCTGATTAGAAATTGTCTCTTGTATTTTATTTTTCATTTATGAAAAATGTTGGAACTGTTTTACTGTTGGTTTTAAGTACAAAGAAAATCTAGACTATCGTTGTGGACTGGCTTTCATTTGAGTGACTGTAGCTGTCTTGTATGTCGGGTGTGTGGTAGTGTTACAGAATTCCAAATGTGGGGTCCAGAGCAAGAGGAGGTGCGGAAGCCATGAGTCTTGCGTTTGTATTGTTGGATTTCCAGCATGCGGGTGTCAGAAGAAGAGCGTAGTGTACGAGATGGAGTGTAGACATGCAGCAGTTCAGAGAGGTAAGCAGGACCAGAACCATTTATAGCACTGAAACACATACAAGCGACTTTATACTTAATACGTTCTGAAATGGGAAGCCAGTGCAGTTTTTCCAGGAGAGGTGTTGAGTGGTGGTGACGGGGTGCCAAGAGAACAAGTCTTGCAGCAAAGTTCTGAATTTTCTGGAGAGGTTGGTTGACAGAATTAGGTGTACCCATGAGGAGACAGTTGCAGTAGTCCAGCCGTGAAAGGATATAGGAAGTAACAAGAGTCTTGGCTGCGTTTTCAATGAGAAACCTGCGGATTGAACTAATGCGTTTAAGCTCGAAATAAGCAGTTTGACAGATGCTTATGACATGCTTCTTCATGGACAGCTTTGAGTCAAGAATGAATCCAAGGTTCCTGGCAGAATCAGAGAAAGGGATGTTGTGAGAGCCAAGAGTAATCGAGTCAGGGAGGGGAACGGTAGAAGGTTTCAAGGAAGACGAAAAGGGAAAGAGAAGAGCTTCTGTTTTGTCGTCGTTCAGTTTGAGCTGATTTTCCGTCATCCATGTTTTTATGTCGTCTGTGCATGCATTGAGTTCACTTCATTGAGAGGAGCGGATTTCTGGAGCTGTGTGCCATCTGCGAAAAGCTGATGGTTTACAGAGTGGTTAGATATGATATCGGAGAGAGGTGTAGTGTACAGGACGAAGAGAATGGGCCCCAGTACTGAGCCCTGAGGCACACCGTACATGAGCTGTGATGGTGACGCAGACGAGTTATTGACTGAAGTGGACTGATATCTGTCTGAGAGGTATGACTGAAACCATTGGAGTGCAGTAGACTGAATGCCAAAAACAGAGTTCAGGCGGGAGAGCAGAATTTGGTGGTCAACAGTGTCAAAAGCTGCAGAAAGATCCAACAAAATAACAAAATAACAGAAATGTTGTCATTGTCCAGAGCGGAAAGAATATCGTTTACAATGCGTAACAAAACGGTCTCAGTGCTGTATCCTGCTCGATAGGCTGATTGAAAGGGATTGCTGAGGTTGTTTTCTTGGAGATGGGAGAGAAGTTTGTGGAGAACGACCTTTTCAAGAATTTTGGACAGAAATGGTAGGTTAGAAATGGGACGGTAGTTTTTCAAAAGATTTTTGTCAAATGATGGCTTTTTCAACACAGGTTTGACGATGGCTGTCTTCAGATCAGGTGGTACAATGCCAGTGATAAGAGATGTGTTGATGATGTTCGTGATGGTCGGCAAGCAGTTGGGTTTGGAGGAGGAAAATTGTTTCTGATGGTGCGGATTTTCTCAGTGAAGTAATCAGAAAAGACATTCGGAAGGTCGTCAGAGTCAAATGTTGAAGGAAGAGATGAAGATCTGCTTTTGCAGAGGATGGTGTTGAAGTTTTGAAAGAGCTGTTTACAGGTTGTGCTAGACTGAATCTTAGCAGAGTACTAGGCTTGTTTGGCTTTATCTATAAGGTTTGTTACTTTCTGTTTAATGGAGTCGTATATCTGTTTGTGGACCGTGAGCTTAGATTTGAGCGTGCTTGTCAAGGACAGAACAGAGATGGTTATTGTAGTTACTGATAGAACTGACTTGTGAGACAGCGTGAGAGAGATCTTGTTTAAAGGCGCCGGTGTCAATCTTTTTGAGGCATCGGTACGAAAAAGGTTTCAGGTTTTTGTACAAGTACAGATACATCAAGTCTGCACAAGATGGCTGTGTGGTCAGATGTTAGTCCATGGTGTAATTTTGTAGAAGTGAAGATGTTATCACTTTGCTTGGAAAACACTATGTCGAGCAGGTGGCCTTGGTTGTGAGTAGGTTCAGAAACGGACTGGGTTAGGTTAAACATGTCTATGATATCGTGTAGTTTTCTGGAGTCCTTGTTTTCTACGTTTTCAAAATGAAAGTTAAAGTCACCCATAAGGAGAGTTTTGCCAGGCAGGCTATCAGAGTGTTCTAGGAAGTCGGAAAACTGATCGAAAAACATGGAGTCAGAGAATTTGTTCTTTTCGCTGGGTGGAGGGCGGTGGATACAGAACAAGTTGGTTAGTTGCTTGTTGTATGTTAGAGACAGCTGAGCGGTTTCAAAGCAGGGGTGCTTAACGGGAAAGGACGAAGTGGTAGCGACATGCGGTTCAAGAGAGTCCCTTAAGACGAAGGCTATACCCCCGCCTTTTGCGCCGGACCCCCCTGCAGAGCGGGGGAAGGAGAGGACCGAGTACCTAGGCGGAGCCAGGTCGGCGATCTTGGCCTCGTCACCGGCAGGGCGCAGCCAGGTCTCCGTCAGCAGCATGATGTCGATGTTGTTGTCCTGAATGAAGGTGGATATGTCGGACCTCCTCCTGGAAGTGCCGACGGATCTTGCATTGTAGAGGCAGACAAGGAGTGCTTCCGGCTGAGGAAGAACCGAGGGGAATGTGAAGCAGCTGTCTGTGAGGGGGACGCAGCGGAGCGCTGAGCGAGGAGGCTGAAAGGTCGTCACGGTCACTGGGTGGAGAGGAAGGTGGTACGGAAGTGGTGTGTTGACATGGGGTTGGAGAGCTGGAAGAATCGGATGGAAGTCGATCACGAAAACCGACGATCACTTTGATCTTCCTCCGTTGATTCTTCCCTCCTCTTCTCGATCGGCGTGGCTTTCTGGGCACGTTCCTCGCAATGCCGAGAAGTGATAGACGT
Source organism: Alviniconcha strummeri (assembly GCA_963584105.1). NCBI lineage: Eukaryota > Metazoa > Mollusca > Gastropoda > Provannidae > Alviniconcha > Alviniconcha strummeri. The sequence goes on along the minus strand of OY757550.1, from coordinate 21,981,271 downwards.
GCGATCAGCTGGGGGGAGAGGAAGGGGGGAGGTGCGGCAGCGGTTTCCAGAGACAGAAGGTCATGTCGAGTGTAGCGGGGGACAGAGGCGGCACAGGTGGTAAACAACACTTTCCTCTCTGTGTTGTGTAGCTCACGGTTGTTGCGACGCACGGCTGCAGTGAACACGCTGTCACTGAACACAGGCTCAACATGACCGGCTGGCGGCAAGCAGTGTAAAACAGAGAGTAGAGTCAGGACTTGCAGAAACAGAACAAGACCAACTGTCCTCACTTCCAGTGGAAGTGACACACAAAACTGGTACCACGATAACGGCCACATCACGAGGAACAATGCTATCACGTCAACTAATCAAACCAGGAGACTAATCAAGCGAAATTTGCAATAATTAGCAGAGCAGATACAACAACGCCTGTAAGGGCGCGTGAACAGTACTCAACCTCCCCGTCCCTAATAAGCCTTATGGTTTCTGTGGACGCTAAGCACCATGTCTACTTGCTATATATATAGCTGTATATGTAGGAAGCCATGGGCCTGTATATGTAGAAAGCCACGGACCTGTATATGTAGAGAACATTTTGAAACGATATCCGTCACAAACGAAACCAAGTTAAAAGAAATTCAATGTAAAACCAAGAGAACTTTTTCAAACGATATTCGTCACAAACAAAACCAAGTTAAAAGAAATTGAATGTAAGACCAAGAGAACAATTTAAACCACTATTGTTCACAAACGAAACCAAGTTAAAGGAAATTCAATGTAAAACCAAGAGAACATTTTAAACCACTATTGTTCGCAAACAAAATCAAGTTAAAAAACAAACAAAAAACAAACAAACAAACAAAAAACCAAAAAAAAACCAAGAGAACATTTTGAAACGATATCCGTCACCGACAAAACCAAGTTTAAAAACCTGAATGTAAGCTAGACCATTTTACTCTGCTTTGTCTTAAAAGTAGGAACTTTCACTTTGCCTGTCTTAGTCTTAGACGTAGGACATATTTTACATTGGAATATTACTCTGTGTGTGTGTGTGTGTGTGTGTGTGTGTGTGTGTGTGTGTGTGTGTGTGTGTGTGTGTGTGCGTGTGTGTGTGTGCGTATGTGTGTGTGTGTGTGTGTGTGTGTGTGTGTGTGTGTGTGTGTGTGTGTGTGTTTGTTTGTGTGTGTGTGTGTGTTTGTGTGCGAGACATAGCATGGAAAGGGCTGGTGGGGGGGGGGGGGGAGGGGGGAGATGGAGAGGAAGCGAATGATTTTTTGTTACAGAGGAACACACACACACACACGCACACACGCACGCACGCACGCACGCACGCACGCACGCCAGGAGAGAGAGAGAGAGAGAGAGAGAGAGAGAGAGAGAGAGAGAGAGAGAGAGAGAGAGAGAGAAGATTGATCGGCCCCCTAGTACTGTAAATGGACTGGCAACAAGGCACTAGGCCACTGCTGGCGGCAGTTAGTTGCTCATGATCACGTTCACCATCACTCACTGCAGGAAGCAGTCTGTGTTGCTATAACACGGAAACGAACCGGTCAATAAATCAGAAAGTGAATGATGATTGTATTGACGTGTTGACGAAACAGATGTTACCACGGGACAGGACCGGAGGATGGGGGGGGGGGGGGGGGGGGGGGGGGCAAGTGTTCAGGAGCCCTCCATCCCCCCCCCCACTCCCCCCCCTCCCATTTTGAAGTAACAAACGAGGTTTTCAGATGTAATGGGTGAATGCGCGTGAGTGCACGCGTGCATCCTAGAAAAAAGTAAGTCCACCAAAAAAGGTGTGGTTTACTCTCTGTGTGTGTGTGTGTGTGTGTATGTGCGGGGGGGGGGTGCATTCTAGAAAAAAAAAGTAAGGCCACCAGAAAAGAAAAAAAGTCGATTTAGAAAAAAAAGTCGTAATGAACGGTAATTTTGGGTAAAAGTAGCCGACATGAAAACAGCAACAACAACAAACTAAACACAAACAGATAAATGATGACTAACAAAAATTCATATTTTTCTCTCGCTTGGTTCGTTAGAGTGTAGGATGTATTTGACTACTACTAATACTTCTTCCTTCTGCTCTTTCGAAAGAGTTAGTACACTTATGCAACTAGCAAGGAAATGGAGGGTGGGGCGGTTGGGGTGGTGGGAGGGGGTGGGGGTGGGGGTGGTGGGCCGTGGAGGGGGCAGACAAATTGCTTATGTGCCCGTTTTATGTTTTATTGCCCCTGCCAATGCCACTTAGTCACATTCTGCCTTCGAGGGCTGACCTAGTGTGTGCCGTATTTCCCTGTCAAAGTAAGTAACTTGGTGTTAAAAAACGATGGTGGGACTGTCACTGTAACACTCGGGATTCTAAGTAACTTGGTGTTATAAAACAATGATAGGACTGTCATTGTAACACTCGGGATTCTAAGTAACTTGGTGTTATAAAACAATGGTGGGACTGTCACTGTAACACTCGGGATTTTTAACGTGCACGCGGCTGAGCTACTGCGCACAGACGTTGCACGAACACCATAACTTCGTAAGGGGAGGTATGCACTGAAAGTTGATTGTGAGAAACAAAACAATCCCTCCCACCAGACAGAGAGAGAGAGAGAGAGAGAGAGAGAGAGAGAGAGAGAGAGAGAGAGAGAGAGAGAGAGAGAGAGAGAGAGAGAGAGAGAGAGAGAGAGAGAGAGAGAGAGAGAGCGCACACATAACAACAACAGCAACAACAACAAACAAACAAACAAACAAACAACAACAACAGCAACAACAGCAACAACAACAGCAACAACAACAACAACAGCAACAACAACAGCAACAACAACAACAACAACAACACACACACAAAACAACAACAACAACAACAACACACACACACACACACACACACACACACACACACACACACACACACACACACACACACACACACACACACACACACACACACACCACAACAACAACAAACAAACAAACAACAACAACAACAAACGAATGCCGCAACGGGAAATCGAACATGCGTTAGCAGTGTACTGGGCCCAACGCCCATCCGGGCCCCATTTAGCTAGTAAACTTTGTTTAATTAAAATTAAGTACTCTGACGTATTGCAGTTACTTTTGTTAACACCAAGGCAACAAACCTTTAGACTTGAGACTTCCGCCTGTTCGTTGGAGCTTAAACCATTGTGATACAAATAGTCCTACGTGCAAGGGAAATATGATATCCAAGGTGTATTCTAAGGTGGGGCTTCAGAGCAGTATGCGTCATTATTTTCTCAGGCTTAATCATATCGGTCTGACGCTGTCGTTTACATTGTTACGGCAAAGCAGAGAAACGCTTTACTTCCTGCAAAGGGTTTTGTTTTCGCAGAACGTGTTTTGCCCAGCGGGTGTGCAGATCAAAATAAAAACTGAAAACTAAAATGTTTTTAATTTTAGATCGAAGTGTAGAAAAAAACAAGCAAGTAGTTAACTGTTGAGGCGTTATATTTAAAAAGTGAAGTTTTATGTTAAATGCTACGTTGAGTGTGCATCAATCCTAGAAACCAGGTTTTGTGACTGACGATTAGTGGGCTTGAACGTAGAAAACATCGCCAAGCACGTGTCATAGTTCGCCTGTCGCCAACTGCGGCATGTTTGGTGTTTTACTTTGAGCAACGCAAGCACGCGCCAAGCATATCGTGCCAGTCAGTTGCAGAGAGAAAAGAGCACGCTTTGTAACATCAAAACGAAAAACGTCAGTTTAATGCAAAAATCTTTAAAGTCTTTTTGTTTTTAGTTTTTTTGTTTTTGCTTGTTTGCTCAATAGGTTTTGAGACTTCGCTAGTGGTTCCTTCAAAATTGTACAGATCCGCTGTGTTTCCAGTTGATTCACTTGGTGGAATGGGTTCACGCAGCGTACAGCAAGGGCCTCCGTGGCGAATATGGCTATAGAGCTGTAACTGTGGTTTGTAGACTAACCAAGAAGAACTTACTCAGTGTACTCAGAGACCACGCAAAGGGAAAGAAGTCTTTGTTAACCCCTTCACTGCCATGACGTCACTTGAAAACCACCAATAATAGTGCGAAATTTCAAAGCCTTAGGCCTTTTTGTTTTCTTTTTTGCATTGGCATGTGAAAGGATAATCACGAAAACGGAAAACATTGAAAGTAGATGTGTCATAGGACCGGAAAATATACTGTTTGTAGGCGCGTCCGTGCATCTTTCAGCCCGGATGTTTACAGGCTGGGGCAGGCGAAGGCCATTACACGGTGTTTGCACTGTCCCAGTCTCTCGCAAAATCTACAGTTTTGCCTGCTGTATCAGACGGCCCATCTCTACCACAGGGCTACATCTGAGCTATCCACAGGGATACTTCTGAGCTATCCACAGGGATACATCTGAGCTATCAGAGATATATCTGTGGTCCCTACCGATGCAGACTATCGCTACAAACGGGAGATTAATATCAAGATCGGCCGACCGTACAACTATCTCTCAAAACCCGACTGACGAAGAAAAACGATAGTTCAGCTTGGCCTTGAGTAGTTTTTATTTTGTCCCCTGCCTGTTGGACAAAACACGGTTTGTGAAGATTAAAAAAAAAAAAAAGTAAGTTTTTTATCTACACACTTTGCCCTGATGTGGCTGACAGGGTTCAACTAACAGACTGACTATCGCCAACCAGGAACTTACGGGACACAGCTACAGGGAAGACGCACCGCGAGTCTTGTGGATAGGACGGTAATAAAAAGAATTAAAACAAACAAACAAACAAACACAAAACGGTAATTGAGCACTTGATTTCTGGCCCTGATTGTTAAAAATCGACGTTTGAAAGTCGCGAAAACGCGACCGTGAGTGCTGCCATTTTATACCCAGCAGTCTGTGTCAGTGACGTCATGAACAAGGCCGGAATGCTTGGCAAAAGTATGAAGCACGACACGAATCGACCTTCTGCTTTTCACTGGTAAAGAGCGAACCAACATTGTTCGCTAGCCGGGAGCTCAGATTTGAAGCAGTAACAGCAACTTCTTTTGTATCTAGAGTATAGATAGAAGAACAGACGGAAGCGTGCAGACGGAAATGACTGCACATTTTGTACGCAAAAACAACAGACAACGGTTAAATGGTGAAAAGGACTGGAGGCATTGAACACACCACAACTCAAATCGGATAAGCACATGTTTAGCTTGTACTGCTTGATTGTTCTTTTGTCGCTTGAAAAAGGGGCTTACCCCGAAAATTCGCATATGTTTTGTATCGTCATTAGCGTTCCGTTTAACCTTTGGTATGTTTGGATCTTGTTTTAGAACGTTAGCAGACATCCTTGTTTCAGAGTTTTTTTTCCTCATAATGTAAACCCTTTCTCGAGTCAAATAGTTCATACACAAATATAAAACAAAGCACACACGCACGCACGTACGCACGCACGCACGCGCGCGCGCACGCACACACACACACGCACACACGCACGCACGCACACAGCACTGTGCACAAGATACCACGCCACTACCACATGGTAGGGGAGTAGAATGATGTGAACTTCTTAGGGGAGCGAGGATAGCTCAGTGGTAGAGTGCCGGACTTGTGTTCGTGTTCGAGAAGTCTCGGGTTTGAGTCCCGGCAGGAGCGGCAGAGGATTTTTTTCTGCAGAGTTGACTTTTTGTGCTGACTTTTATTTCGGTATCCGTTCCACCTCCGTGTTAGCACAGTAGCACGGAAGAGATCCCGGACCATTCTACCAATAGGTGCATCCTACGTAAGTGACACTGTAAACTGGTGCAGGGTTGTATTGTTGTACACAGAACATGCGCCATGACTGCAGCAGTTTCACGTACGTGGCACCAGTCATATATTAACCAAACAGCGCTGTAAACACACAGCACCAGGGTTCCAGGCGAGATCAAAAGGTCATAGGATCTTAGAGGAGGGAGCTGGAGCTGGACCCTCACATTTGCCCAGAAGAGATCATGAGTAGGGAGGTGGAGCTGGGCTGAGCAAGTTGGACGTCTTTTGCTTCGAGTTGTCCAAGTTGTTCGTTAACAGCGGTGCAACGGACATTGTCTTAGTGACTCTGTCCAGCACAGCAGTTGAAACAGCAATTGCGCAGCGCACAAGTCGCCGGGCAATGGCGAGGGGACACCGCCTTAACACTTCCATTGTTCTGGCGGCGGTCCACGATCTCTCCGGTCTTTTTCGGGCGGTATCCGCGGTCGAGCCTTCACTCTCTCGCCCCCTTCCCACTCTGTCCCCGTCCCTAATAAGCCAACTCGCCTCTGTGGACGTAAAGCAACACTAAACCAAACCTAAATACACAGCTTCATTGGCCCGCATTGAAAAACGCACTGTGTAAAGCTAGTCACTTGTGAGACGGTTTGGCTTAGCGGTACGGTGTTAGGCTGGTAAGCAGATGGACCTCGGTTCGATTGCTCTTCGGCTCTCCTTTCTCTTCAGAAGTTATGGTCTGTGGACGATGTCTAATTCTGACTTTGTCCCTCCTAATTAATGAAACATTAAAATGGCTCTCATCACTGCTCACCTTAATGCAGGAGTCATTCTGGTGGTGACAGTGTAGTGATAGGTATGTAATATCCCTCTTCCCCCACCTCCATACCCTCTCCCCTCCTTCTCCCCGTCTCTAATAAGCCCTGTGGTTTCTGTGGACGTTAATCACCATGTTTACTTACTTGGTTTAAGGAAAGTTTATTTACATTCATGAAAATATGGACACTCAAAATCATTGTTTGATCATTAAACAACTAGGCTTATAGTAAACGCTCACAAGAATCATTTACTAAATTCCTTTTGCAACAACGGGTATGTATGTTTATATTAAACACCATGAAAACAACAACAACAAAAATCAATCTTACTTAGTCTGCTAGTCACTCAATCGGGGTCACACACGACTAGAGCACAGCGGGTCTGCTCGGAACATAGAATCGCGCTATATAACTGCTGTTGTGAAGCACTTAAGACTCACTCCGAGATGAGGCGCTCGGCAAGTGCTCATAAAAATAAAATAAAATAAAAACTTCCGTAATGCTCACGATCAATACAACCGTATGGGACAGATCCGATACAGGACATTGTTGTAGACGCTGCGAGATGTCTACATCCATCCCACCGTATCCCCTTTCCAGCGAAGCTTATTTTTCCTCTGTGTTTTGAACACGGCAGCTCTGAGGCAGGCGCAAGGGTAGGGAGGTCGTTATAACTCTCTAAGGAATCAAAGTCAGTGAAGGAAATTCGCCCTTTCTAGGATTTTTACGTCCTGCCAACCTGTTTGTTTGTTAGTTCTAGGATTTTTACGTGCCGTAAACCGGTTTGTCAGTTAGTTAGTTGTAGGATTTTTACGTCCCGCCGACCTGTTTGTTTGTTTGTTAGTTCTAGGAGTTTTACGTCCCACAAACTGTTTGTTTGTTCTAGGAGTTTTACGTCCTGCCACACTGTTTGTTTGTTAGTTCTCGGATTTTTACGTCCCGCCAACCGGTTTGCTAGTTAGTTCGTTCTAGGAGTTTTACGTCCCGCATCCTGTTTGTTTGTTTGTTAATGCTAGGAGTTTTACGTCCAACCAACCGGATAGGGTCATCTCAGGACGAAGCACACATTTACAGTCACTGAATCCATACCAGGTCGAAACAAATGTCACCAAAACACCAGCAGACGGCTGACTGATCCAACAGTCTCAGGTTTACATGCTGCACAGTTAACAGCAAACACAACCAAGCTTAACATTCTTCTTCCAGTCACTCCAGACACTCTGTCATGCCAACACTATTCCAGACACTCCAGACATTCAACACTCTGTCTTGCCAACGTTACTCCAGACACCCCAGACATTCAACACTCTGCCATGCCAACATTATTCCAGACACCCCAGACATTCAACACTCTGCCATGCCAACATTATTCCAGACACTCCAGCCGTTCAACACTGTCATGCCAACACTATTCCAGATACTCCAGGCGTTCAGCACTCTGTCATGTCAACATTATTCCAGACAATCCAGTAATGGAATGATGTTGGCATTTTGTGATTACTATGGATTACGATTGTAATAATTATAATTTTTTATGACGATTATTATGATTGTAAGTTGATGGTATTAATATTGCGATTAATATGGATTGTGACGGTACTGTGTTAAAAAAAAACCGGATTGTTATGTGCGTGCGTGCGTGCGTGCGTGCGTGCGTGCGTGCGTGCGTGTGTGTGTGTGTGTGCATACTTGGATGTAGGTGGGCGATGTGATATTTTGAAGGTGTGTTTGTTGGGCTGTGAGCGTTGTTTTGGCTGTGGATGGAGAGGCGGTGGAAAGTAGGAATATGAGTAATGTCTGTGCTCTTACTTAATCGATCTCTGAAGCGATGTTTTTATGGTGTTTTACTGTGTTTTTAATCCGTTGTATCTGTTTACTCTTGCCTTTGTTGTGTTGAACTGTCTGCTTGTCCTTTTTAGTGTGGAATCCGAGTGACCCAGAAGACAAGTTTTCATTTGATGCATTTATTATGAATAATAGAGTTCTTTTGTATTATTATTTGCAAATTTTTGTTTTGTTGATAAAAGAGATCAACAAAACAAAAACAAAACGATAAAAGAGATCAACAAAACAAAAACAAAACGAATTAGCATTCTTTTTTTAACCGTTCATGTATTTGGATCTCAAGAGTTACCTGAGAGTAACGTATCCAGTATAAAATTAAAGCGCAAAAATTATAAGAACACTACACACACACACACACACACACACACACACACACACACACACACACACACACACACACACACACACACACACACACACACACACACACACACACAGAGAAAAACAAGGCTCTCTTAGGAGTAAAAGTTTTGAAACCAAGACATGCTTGGACTTTGTTATACTTTCTCTCTCTCTCTCTCTCTCTCTCTCTCTCTCTCTCTCTCTCTCTCTCTCTCTCTCTCTCTCTCTCTCTGTGTGTGTGTGTGTGTGTGTGTGTGTGTGTGTGTGTGTGTGTGTGTGTGTGTGTGTGTGTGTGTGTGTGTGTGTGTGTGTGTGTGTGTGTGTGTGTGTTTATCTATATCACAACATTGACAGAGCGCTCTCACTCATCTATGCCGCTATGCTATACGCTTCAGCAATATTTTGAGCATAGTTATAAATTTACATGGCTGCAAACATGCTAATTACAAGATAATCAAAATTTGTATAAGTGTATATTTTACGTTAACGGTTGTAATTTGGCTTGTTTTATCAGTAACTGGCGTGAATGTATGATGAGTGTACTTGTCACCACTAACATTGGATCTATCTACGTATCTCTCTCTCTGTCTCCCTCTCTCTGTCTGTCTGTCTGTCTGTCTGTCTGTCTGTCTGTCTGTCTATCCGTCTGTCAGTCTGTTTTACCCAGGGCCTCATGTGGTAGCATGGTGTCAATATTGTCTTATGTTGCTTTGTATGCGTCTTTAGGCTGTTGCCTAAAATATGTGATACCTATGGATCTTAGAAATGCCCGTTGATATTATTATTAATATTGTCAGTATTACTATTATCATTATTGCTATCACTGTTGTTGTTTGGCGGTTCCCAGGCCCGCAAGCTCCGCGAGCTGTTCAAGGGTCGGTTCTCTGACGAAGAAGCTCAGCAGCTGTTGAGGGAACAGGGGTGCCTGGGTAATGCTGTCGACTTCATCCTTAACAGTGAGTGCAACAGGCCTTTTTCGTTAGGCTCGTAAGCAGAGGGACCTCGGTTCGAATCCGCTTCGGCTCTCCTTTCTCTTCAAAAGTTGTGGTCTGTGGACACTGTCTTTTGGCTTTGTCCCTCACAATTAATGAAAATTAAAATGGCTCTCATCACTGCCCATCTTAATGCAGAAGTCATTCTGGCTGTGACAGTGTAGCAATAGGTATATAATCTCCCTCTCCCCCCACCTCCATATTCCCCTCACCCCGCCCCCCACCCCCATTTCCCCGTCCCTAATAAGCCTCATGGTTTCTGTGGACGTTAAGCACCATGTTTACTTACTAAACCGGCCTTCCTCACCGGTTGGTTAGGTGGTTCACTCGTTTAACGCCGAGCTTCCTCCGAAGAGGTGCTAGCCGATATGCTAGGAAGTCGGGGAAGAAGATTACCTAATGCTACAATATCACCACCAGAATGACTCATGTGTTAAGGTGGGCGGCGATGAGAGCCATTTTAACGTTTGGTTAACTGTGAGGGATGAAGTCACAGGACAGTCCACAGACTACAACTTTTGAAGTGAGAAGAGATCCGAAGCGGAATCAAACTGAGGTTTTCTGCTTGACCTAACGCCTTATCACTAGGTCAAGCAGACTCACGATTCCTTAACGGTATAGTACTCCGTAGCTTAAATTATAACATCGTCAGCCAAGTTCTTCCCGTTTGCAGAAAATGACGATAGCAGCATGTCCTGATCTTACAGCATCATTAAAAAAAAGTGCCTCCCCTTTGCAGAAAAGGTGCACGATACCAGTATGTCCTAGTGATGTCATGATTCTCTGACAGGGGCAGTGCTAAAGGGACTAGCACTTGGAAAATGTGTGTTTGCTGTTCGTGTATGTATGTATGTTTTGTCTTATGTTTGTATAGGGATTGGTTTTGTGGATTTGGCTCGAGTAAGAATGGGAATTAGAGTTTTGAAATGTGTTTTTGCTTATGACGGAGTTAGTTTGTCCTGAAGTGAGCCTGTGTGGTTGACAGGACGTTAAAATCCAGTTACTAACTACTAACTAACGCCGTGACTGTCATAGTGTGGAATCTAAAACAGTACGAGGCCCAGAGCGCTCGTGCATATCAACACACAAGGGAGTTAATTAGCGCCCGAAATACGTAACACAAGTACAACAACAAAGACCTGAGTCGTCTGCGGTAATTCTCACCTGGCATACTTGTAAGTACAAGGTACATAAACCCCACCAGAGGTACATGCTCTGTGTACTCTGGTGGAGTTTATGTACTTTATATTTACACGCATGCCAGGTGAGAATTACCGTAGGTGACTCAGGTTTTTGCTGTTGTACTTGTTACGTATTTCGGGCGCTAATTAACTCCCTTGTTTGTGCATTATCATAGTGTGGAATTTCGAGTTTTCGTGCATTCTTACACGAGGCAAAGTTCGCAAGAATGCCGTTTAATGATACTACCAGTAATGAAGATTTTTCCACAAGCTCTTTGTTTATTATTTAGTGGGTGTCCCCAGTTACACTTGACGTCACTCAAGCCCTGTTTAACTCCCTT
>OY757550.1:21962572-21965072 GCA_963584105.1 Alviniconcha strummeri | reverse complement strand
GGAAGTTCGAGTGACTAGTACAGATGATGTTCCTCTGGTGGAGTTTAGGTACCTTATATTTTCACACACGCCAGGTGAGAGTTACCGCAGGCGACTCGGGTCTTTGTTGTTGTACTTGCGTTACGTATTTTGAGCGCTGATTAACTCCCTTGTGTGTTGACTCTTACAGATAAAGCACCGATGTTGTAGTCACTGCTGTGTCTACACAGCAGACCTTGATCAGCTGACGTTTTCAAGTTCGAGTGCAGCATTTACTGATTCAAAGCAAACGTTTTATAAAAACCAAGTTTGATATATGAATATAGATTCTTAGCACTGAACGAAGAGGGCCCATAAGCAACAAAAGGGCCGGGCGGTTTGGGCAACGCGCCAGGCCAGTAATTTCTGTTGTATCACGTGGTTGTGCAAATATTCCGCTTCGGCGCTTTTCCCCTCTGCGCGCCCCCAGTGGCCCTGCGGTAAACAACTCGCTGGCAACGTCGTGACAGGACCTAGTGGAACATAAATCTTTGTACTATTGGGCGATTCAGCGAAGCTGGTTTGCTAGAGTGAACGCGCTTTGTAATCTTTCAGCAAAGAAGTCGCGAGAGGTCGCAGCGCACTTCCGGGCCGACTTTCTGAGTAGGCGTTGCTTCACGCTGTGTATAACAGTGGCAGTTGAACCTAGAACTGCGAAGCAGTACAAATGCCAATACTGTTGCAGTTGCAAAAAATACCGTGGAAAGGGGATGGAGGATGAAAATAAAATGTCTTTGCGTCGTTTTTTGGCTGACCAGAAGATCGCGAGTTCGTAGAAAAAAAATGCGTTTTGGGGCATCCTAAACCACGAGCAACAAGTTATTGCTTATTTCCAGACACATTATGACTACGGACCTCAAAAAATGCCTTTAACGTTGGCAGTATAAAATTCGCAAATTCACTGTCACCGCCTTCCATTGTGAAGAAAGTACGCACCGGATGTTAAAGCAGCCAAGGGACTTAAGCGATGCCGGGCAAACGTCAAGGGAGTTAACAACCCCGCCTGAATCGCCCAATACCAGCCCTGATAATACTCACGCGGGGAGTAACAAAATCAAGTACAATAGATAAATCGCTCCGTTCTTGGATTCCTTTATGTCCTTTCAATCGTACAGGGTCACCTCAGGACGAATCACACTTCACAGTTAGCCTGCTCCACACCAACGGCGATAAAGTGCAGGACGATGTATATATAAACGGTTGACACTGTCGACACTGTCGTCACAGGCTTTGTTGGAATACAGGATGTGTAGGCTATGCCATGCCATACAGGTCCATGGTGTATGCACTGTCTCTAAGGCTATTCACACGAATGGCGATAAAGTGCAAGACGATATATATAAACGGCTGACACTGTCGACAGAGTCGTCACAGGCTTCAGTTGTTGGAATACGGGATGTGTAGGCTATGTCATGGACCTATATAATTTTATGCAGGTCCGTGGTGTATGCACTTTCTCTACCCGAATAGCGATAAAGTGCAGGACGATATATATATAAACGGCTGACACTGTCGTCACAGGCTTTGTTGGCGATTGCAGGACGATATATATATATAAACGGCTGACACTGTCGTCACAGGCTTTGTTGGAATACAGGATGTGTAGGCTATGCCATGGACCTGTATATGCAGGTCCATGGTGTATGCACTGTCTATAACGCTATTGACACGAATGGCGATAAAGTGCAGGACGACACTATCTGTAAACGGCTGACACTGTCGTCACAGGCCCTGGTGGACTCTCTACGCAGCGACTCGGCCTACGTCCACAGCGCTCTGACGCAAGGCCTGGAGGCCAGCATCCGTCTCTTCGCCTGCCAGGGCTGTGACAACTACTGGTGGAGAAAGATGCCCGCCAGGAAAGAGGTTGGTAGACTGTTAGGTGTACACGGGGGTTGTCCATGGACATATATATATATATAGGGACATGGGTTGTCACTCGCTTTCCGGCACCTTCCTCCTAACTTTGCCAGAACTGGTTACGCCATTGAAGGGGCACTCTTGATTTCTGCGCATCTGTCCAAAGACGCTGTAAGCGCCCTCCGTAAGGTTTAGGTACTGATCATTATTAAAGACTGTAGAAGCAACATGGCGTCGAAGCACGCACATATACCTGAGGCGCGTCCGCCACGGGTGAAAATACGAGGTCCATCTCGATTCAGCTAAATGCTTTTGCTTATATTTGTGATAGAGTGGCCAATGTGGACGGTTATAAAAGAAACGTCTAATACAACTTGAGTTGTCTGTTACAAACTTACTGCTGTTTGAACACCAACGGAAACCTCAGGCATAACCAGTCATGGCGGTGGTTTCAGCAACCAGTTATGACAGTGGTTGGAGCAAGACATAACCAATTATGACAGTGGTTGGAGCAAGACATAACCAATTATGACAGTGGTTGGAGCAAGACATAACCAATTATGACAGTGTTTGGAGTGGTTGGAGCCAGACATAACCGATCATGACAGTGGTTGGAGCAAGA
>OY757550.1:21935072-21960072 GCA_963584105.1 Alviniconcha strummeri | reverse complement strand
TTATGATTGGCGCGAATGTGTGATGAGTGTACTTGGCACAAAAACAAAAACAAATATTTCTAGTGCAATTGTGACAGTAAGTAAACATGGTGCTTAACGTCCACCAAAAACCATAAGGCTTATTAGGGACGGGGAGAAGGGGGGAAGGGAGTATGGAGGTGGGGAAAGAGGGAGAGTATATACCTATCGCTACACTGTCACCACCAGAATGACCTGCATTAAGATGGGCAGCGATGAGAGCCATTTTAATGTTTCATTAATTGTGAGGGACAAAGTCACAAGACCATGTCTACAAACCACAACTTCTGAAGAGAAAGGAGAGCCGAAGCGGTATCGAACCGAGGTCCTTCCGCTTACCAGCCTACCGTCTTACCGCCAGGCCAAACCGGCTCTCCCAGTTGTGACAATAATCGATGGACATGATAAAGGCCCTCTTCTCTCTGCAGGTGTCCAGGTGTAAACTCTGCAAGAAGAAGTACGACCCTGTACCTCGTGAACAGGAATGGGGGCTGGCCGAGTTCGTCTGTGGGTGTGGCAATGTGTTTCGGTGAGCGAGCGTTTGGTTTGTTTGGGCAGAAGTAAATTAAATTCAGTGCCCCCCCCCCCCCCCCCCCCCCCCCGACAGACAGACAGATACACAGACACACCACCCAAAATCGTCACTCGGAATTGTTCAGAACTGATACAAGATCATCGGGAAGTTTGGTTCTAGACTGGATATGAAATCAACGGGGCCCTTTAACATGACAGCTGTAACACAAGTGCCCCCCTCCCCCCCCCCCCCCACTTCCTCATTGTGATTTCTCTGTCTGTTGAACAAGACGTGTTGTGTTGGGTAGCTCTGTCCACCGAGCCGGCAATGGGCAAGACGTCACAGAATTTATTCTGACCACGTAATGACAATAATAGCTTATATTTATAAAGCGCCCCCTCTCACAGGAGCTCATAGTGGCGTTTTACAATTATTAACACTATTTACAATGACAAAATACACAAGCGCAACAGACGCATTGAGTCAAGCAGATATAAACTGCTTATCTCTCTCTCTCTCTCTCTCTCTCTCTCTCTCACACACACACACACACACACACACACACACTCCACGCCAGTCAATATCATGTGTCTTTGTGTTTGCTACAACTGCCTGTGTGTCTTTGCCCCTGCTACAAGTGCCTGCGTATCTTTGTCACAGGCGTTCTGGCTGGATGAACCACACTAACGTCCCTGCTACAAGTGCCTATGTCCTGCTACAAGTGTCTATGTGTCTTTGTCCGGGCTGCAATTGCCTGTGTGCCTTTGTCCCTGCTACAAATGCCTATGTGTCTTTGTCCCTGCTACAAGTGTCTTTGTCCCTGCTACAAGTGCCTGTGTGTCTTTGTGACAGAGGTTCTGGCTGGATGAACCACACTCAAAGACCCTGGTGCAAGTGCCTGTGTGTCTTTGTCCCTGCTACAAGTGTCCTTGTCCCTGCTACAAGTGCCTGTGTGTCTCTGTGACAGAGGTTCTGGCTGGATGAACCACACTCAGAGTCCCTGCTACAAGTTCCTGTGTGTCTTTGTGACAGGGGTTCTGGCTGGATGAACCACACTCAGAGTCCCTGCTACAAGTGTCCTTGTCCCTGCTACAAGTGCCTGTGTGTCTCTGTGACAGAGGTTCTGGCTGGATGAACCACACTCAGAGTCCCTGCTACAAGTTCCTGTGTGTCTTTGTGACAGGGGTTCTGGCTGGATGAACCACACTCAGAGTCCCTGCTACAAGTGTACTTGTCCCTGCTACAAGTGCCTGTGTGTCTCTGTGACAGAGGTTCTGGCTGGATGAACCACACTCAAAGTCCCTGCTACAAGTACCTGTGTGTCTTTGTCCCTGCTACAAGTGCCTGTATGTCTTTGTCCCTGCTACAAGTGCCTGTGTCTCTGTGACAGGGGTTCTGGCTGGATGAACCACACTCAGAGTCCCTGCTACAAGTGCCTGTGTGTCTTTGTCCCTGCTACAAGTGTCTTTGTCCCTGCTACAAGTGCCTGTATGTCTTTGTCCCTGCTACAAGTGTCTGTGTATCTCTGTGGCAGGGGTTCTGGCTGGATGAACCACACTTAGAGTCCCTGCTACAAGCGCCTGTGTGTCTTTGTCCCTGCTACAAGTGTCTGTGTATCTCTGTGGCAGGGGTTCTGGCTGGATGAACCACACTCAGAGTCCCTGCTACGAGTGCCAGTGTCTGACGTGCCCCACGCGAATCCTGCCACCCACGAAGCCACGTCAGCAGAAAAAGCGCACGGTGCACAGCTGTACTGGGGCCAACTGCTACAACCGGGCCGTCCCCTTGGGGCCCTACGATGGCCCAGCGGTCCCCGCCGAGGGAGGTGCGAGGGGGAGCAGGGGTGGGGAGAGAGGAGGAAGAAGAGGAAGGGGTTATCAGAGAGGAGGGGATGGGTTTGGAGGCGGGTACTATGATCCAGGGGACGATGATGGTAAGCCGAGAGTTTATTCTTGCTGCTTTCTCCCTGCTTCCCAACCCTGCTCCGTCTTCAGGAGACTTATGAAGGGCACTGGTGCATGTTGTTGTAACAATCCCCCCCCCCCCCCCCCCTGCTCTTGCAGTGGTCATTTAGGCCCACAATTTAGAATCAAGAATATTTATTTGTTCTTTGTAAACACAGAAAACTTGAATTACAGTCATGAGCAAAATAAACATAAAAATAAATAGTGTAGGCCTAGTGCATTAGCTATCAATTTTACACACACACACACACACACACACACACACACACACACACACACACACACACACACACACACACACACACACACACACACACAATATATATATGATAAAATCAAAGAAAAACAACAAGGCTTAAAATTCCAAACATTTTGGCAACTGCGTTCCTATATATAAAAATACATACACACATTCTGCTAAAATGTGCAAGTCAAACATGGATTAAAAATACTACTATTAACACACACACACACACACAATTTTTTTTTTTTTTTAAATCTCTTTGTCTCTCACACACCTACACAACAACCGCCCCTCACCTACACACTCACACACACACACACACACACACACACACACACACACACACACACACACACACACACACACACACACACACACACACACACACACACACACACACACACACACACACTCAAATCTATCTCTTTGTCTCTCACACACCTACACAACAACCGCCCCTCACCTACACACACACACACACACACACACACACACACACACACACACACACACACACACATACACACACACACCACACACACACACACACACATACACACACACACACACACACACACACATACACACACACACCACACACACACACACACATACACACACACACACACACACACACACACACACACACACACACACACACACACACACACACACACACACACACACACACACACACACAAACTGCATTCTGCTTAAAGAGTATTGAAAAAATTTATAAATTTAGGCAAGGAGTTATTTTTCCGTCACTAGCACTGATCCTTGGTCAGTTGACAAACCATGCGCCATGGTTCTTTATTTGCGTACCACGTTCCAGCAGTCTGGACCAAATTTTCGCCACGTGCTTTATGTACATTTGGTTTGGAAGCTGCTGTAAAAAAGTGTACATTTGGTTTACAAGACTGTCGTTGTTTTTATATCAAGTGGTGGTGGTCACTGGAGGTGGTGGGGTGGAGGGTAGTAGTACTACGTACTCTCAGTAAATACTTGCTGCTCTGTCTCTTTTTTCCTTTCTGTGATCAAATTAGTAGGTAATAAGAATCATACAAATTATGCAGTCAACATTAACCAACAAGATACAAAATCTAAACGCATAAAACTTAAAAGATCAAAAAAAAAAAAAAAACAAGGAGAAGTTATTTCAATTCTCACCTCATTTTTCATTGTTTTTCACTGTTTGGCTGTTGTTTAAGTGTCGTTTTGTAGCTTGACAAAGGCGATTACCTCGAAAATGTGCAGATTGTGTGTTTGTGTCTTGATAAATAAGTTTTCTTTGGAACCTTTTATGTGTTTGGTCCTTTGGATCTTGTTTTAGAACGCTAGCAGTCATTTTGGTTTCTGACTTTTTTCAGCAACACACAAATGAATTTCCACTGTCTGACCTTGAAAGGAAATAAATGTAATGCGTAACTGAAACTGACAGTAAATTTAAAAATGGGTAATCTCTTGGGTAAATTTAGCCCGAGAGAATTCATGCAAAGCTGGAATGCTTGATGTTATTATTTTTTTAACAGCAATGACCAAGAAAATGCCAATGATCAAGTTTGAATTGACTGATGGAGAAAGACAGGATCACGTACAGGCTGCCAAGCTAATAAACAGTCAATTCCTGAGGTGTACCTCTTGGGCTGACAGAAGTCTATGGCTTAACCATTCCCCTGCCCTGCTGAGGAACAGTCACAAGTTTACAACCTCATTGGCACAGTGGTTCCTGTTTCTGCATGCTTATATTTACACATAGGGCAACTCGGTCTGTAGTCTGATCTGAAGGACGTTTTGCAGTCTGCACAAAATTTGACTGGAGGAAGCTAGGGACAGGTGTAAGGCTTAGCACGCAACAGTCACCCATTGTTTCTGTTTGTTAAACCTCTTTATTTCTATAACAGGTTTAAATATAGTCTCTAGATGTGTGTGCGATTATAGCCTGTGGCAGTAACTGTATTATAAACAGTTTTATTCCCCAGGGAAATTGCACTTCTTAAAAACAAATTTAGGGGAACAAATGTTCGTCCGCTGTTAATTTTTTTTTTTTTAACATGTATAAAAATCAGCTCATCGCATATACTATAAACCTCAAGGCTTGCTGATGAGCTTATACATTTTGTATAGTATCTTTACTTTGTATTTGAGTAAATGTTTTATTTGAAAAACAAAACATGGGAGCAAAATGAATACACCTTGCCTGTATCTGAAACTTTTCTGATTTTGGGAGCAAAATGAATACACCTTGCCTGTACCTAAAACTTTGCTGATTTTAATTGTCTGCTCTTGGTTTCCCCGCTCAAGGTTTCAACCTGTGTGCAGACCACCGCAATATGTGTTCCCATGAGCGGTCGTACCGACGGCGGAAGGTGCTGTACCCAAGTACTCCTCACGTCAGCACCGGTTCTACTGTCAACACCTTCATGTCGCAAGGAGAGCTGGCTGAAGTGTATGATGACCTCCAGTCTTTACCAAACACCATTCCTGAAGCAGACGGATGCTAATCCCTTCTGTCAATGAGACTGTGCTCACTGACACTGTATACACAGGTGCAAAGCCGTGTTGATCTTCAACCAAAACGTGGAATGTTTACCCTCATCTTGCCATACGGATTATCAATTCTCATCTGAAGTAGATTTTTCTTTAACCGCTCACGTATGTAGCAACAATATATTGAAAATGGACATGGATGAGGATTTGGTACTGGAAAGAACGATCAAGTGTTCTTTTACTCCACAAACGACTGATCATGCCCCTTCAATGATCATGGTGGCGTGCAGTGACTGAATCCGCGGCATACAATTTTAACATACATACACACATCTTGGGGCGAAAGAAAGGTTGAAAGAGGTATTACAACATCTGCTGTTGTACTTGAAAAGGAGATAACTATTGAATGAGTGTTTGCATGAAGTTAATGTAACATGCAACATCACAATACCATTATGCCAGTAAACATCAAAATGTATTCACAATGGACCTTGCATTAAACACATATTTCTCTGTATTTGCAATGCACAAACAATGAAGTCAGTTGGGTGTCACTTTGATGCCCTTAGTTTCTGGGAGGTAGTTTCATTTTACTGGGCATCGCAATAAGGCTTTCTCTCTCTCTCTCTCTCTCTCTCTCTCTCTCTCTCTCTCTCTCTCTCTCTCTCCGATTTTAATATACAGGAATGAGCTTTAAACATCCATTTCATAACATAATCCATGATCCCAACACATTGTTATGGGGTATACACCAAGATTCGAGGTGCTGTAGAGATCAGTGGGCTCCTCGCATCCATGTGGTTGAGCAGGCGTTTCGAGGGCAGCTATGGATGAAGAGGATCAAGAGGCTTAATGTGTCTGACACAAGTATGCTCACTTGCTACACGGCATACCGGCTGATAACCTATGACTGGTTAACACAGCGTGTAGCCAAGCACTGGCTTTCAGTCGCCTGCAGAAACCTAATGGAATATTTAGACACTGCTACAGCTGAATTACGCAACTTGAGTAAAATTATATAGTCATCCTGCTCTGTCTGTGTTCTGCACCAAACGGATAACATCTCCGTATGGTATTTACGCCACAGTACTCCCAGAATCGACCCACTGTATTGGCTGTTTGGGATACAGCAGTAACACTTCCTGCCAATAACCTAGAAATAGGGAGCTGCTTTCGGGGTACCGTGGCGTACACTGGCACTGATGAAATGTCGATCCGTCAAGCAAAACAGACAGAGGATCATCTTCTTCAGCTGTGCAAACATACCTTTGTATCAAAACAGTCATGTTAAAAAAATGTTTCACAGATTATTATTAATTTGCATAATGTGATATATATTTAGTGCCAATTGCTTTCTCCTGAAAATGAGGTACATTTTTTAAAATCATTGTATCAAAGTATTTATGTTAAAAAATGCTTTTCATAGATTAGTATTATTGTTAATTTGCATAATGTAATATATATTTGTCGCATAATGTAATATATATTTGTCGCCAGTTGCTTTCTTCTCAAAATGAGGTACCTTTATTTAAAATCATTGTATCAAAATGTTTATGTTAAAAAAAAAAATCATAGATTATTATTATTAATTTGCATAATGTAATATATATTTGTCGCCAGTTGCTTTCTTCTCAAAATTAGGTACTTCCCCCCTCCCTCCCCCTTTCTTCTCTAACACAACTTGCAAGTGAATTTAAGAAAACAAACATGACTATCATCATTGCTTAAACACCCATCTTGTGTGATATATACATTTCAAGCATTAAACATAACACCCATCTGGTGTGATACATACATTTTAAGCATTGAACACCCGTCTTGTGCGACATATACATTTCAAGCATATATTAAACAGAACATCTGTCTTTTGTGTTTCGAGGGTTCCAGGCGAGATCAAAAGATCAAGAGATCTTAGAGGAGGGAGGTGGAGCTGGACCCTCACTTTTGCCCAGAAGAGATCATGAGTAGGGAGGTGGAGCTGGGCTGAGCAAGTTGGACATCTTTTGCTTTGAGTTGTCCAAGTTGTTCGTCAACAGCGGTGCAACGGACATTGTCTTAGTGACTCTGTCCAGCACAGCAGTTGAAAGAGCAATTGCGCAGTGCACAAGTCGCTGGGCAATGGCGAGGGGACACCGCCTTAACACTTCCATTGTTCTGGCGGCGGTCCACGGTCTCTCCGGTCTTTTTCGGGCGGTTTCCGCGGTCGAGCCAATCACCCAGGCCCCTTTCCCACTCTGTCCCCGTCCCTAATAGGTCATCCCGCCTCCGTGGACGTTAAGCAACATAAAAGCCAAAAAAAAGAAGTCTTTTGTGATATGCGTTTCCAGCATTGAACATGACGGTAATGTGCTTTTTCTTTTAAAGTGCAAGTTACCGAAATGGCAACTTTTTTTGTGGACAGATTGGAAGTGTTCTCTTTACCGAAGGTGCTGGCAAAGCGCCCAGTACATGGATGTGCAATGATCTCGCTGATGGTCTCTTGAAACATTTGGACGCCCATGCATGTGCTTTCCCAGCCATTCCTTTATGAATATGGTGTGTGCAGGTACGGTTTCACAGCGACAATCGCTACGTGGAAAAGTGTCCTTGTTTATCTTGACTGACAGTGAACAGTCCAAATCAGTGGTGTTGTCATCAAGAGTGTAGTACAATGCAAAGTAATTAATAGCTTCTTAAATAACTTTTTGGCATGAAATGTCACGTGCCATCACTCACTGCTCAACTCGGTCATCAAACTCCAAGCACTGGTTTACGACAGCCTTTGGCGGAAGGTGCCGGAAAGCGATGCTTGGAGTGTGCTCAGTCATGTGCTCTGGTATGATCTGAAATGTCAACCCTACGTCCAGATGAAAAATAAAATATAGCCATTGAAAACAACTGTCTAGGCTGGACGCTGGACCTCAGGATATGTATGGGGGGCCTACACTGGTGTCGACTCACTATTTCCATTGTCATTTACACTTAATATGTGACCCAAGTTCAAAGCTGCTGTTTCTTCCTTCTTAATTGTCTCTCTAGACACAGTGTTGTATGTTTGGTATCTATGTGGGCAACAACAGAGTGATTATTTACAGTCTTACATTCTAGTGCAAGCCCCGCAGCCAGACAGGTCTTCAAAAATTGGTTATTATAAAACGCAGATTCTCATTCTTGGCGAAGTGCCAAATGGAGGGCAGTGTGTGGAAATTACACACTCACATGTACACACATACGGACTGAACTCGAGTAAAACAAAATATACACAAAAAGAAAGTAACAACAACAAAACAAAAAACGTTTACGGTACGTAAACATGGTGCTTAACGTCCACAGAAACCGTATGGCTTATTAGGGACGGGGATAAGAGGGGGGAGGGGGTATGGAGGTGGTAGGTAGGTAGTGTTGCTTAATGTCCTCAGATGACAGTTGACATATTAAGGACAAGCTGAGACCAATGCCGAAGCATGGTTCAATTTAGTTTTACGTCCACAGAAACCAGAAGGCTCGTTAGGACGGACAGCCCAGGACGTCTTAGGACGGACAGCCCAGGACGTCCACCTCGACTCTCACACAGCTCCTGAACTATGTGACTATGGAGGTGGGGGGAAAGGGAGATTATATATCTATCGCTACACTGTTACGACCAGAATGATTCCTGCATTAAGATGGGCAGCAATGAGAGCCATTTTAATGTTTCAGTAGGAAGTGATGGACAAACTCGGAAGACAGTGTCTGCAAACCACAACCTTTTTGCAGAGAAAGGAGAGCCGAAGCGGTATCGAACCGAGGTCCTTCCGCTTACCAGCCTAACGCCTTACCGCTAGGCCAAACCGGCTCACCAAAAAACGCTTTGCACTTCCACGTTTAAATAGGTTTAACTGAACAAAAATAAAGGGAGGTAACAGAGCCAGACATCACCCAGACAAACAATGAGGCCTGAACTCACCAATGGTAACTCTCACCTGGCATGCAAATAAATACCTGCTACATCAGCTCACCCATAGGCACATCCTCAAAACGTATGATTAACATGCACCTTTGTTGGATTTACATGCCTTGTATTTACTCGTATACCATAGGCGATTCAGTCAAGTCTGTTGTGTTTGTGCTACAGTTTTCGAACACCATTACCTCCCTTTGTTGATTCTACACAAGCGCTCTGGACCTCATTCCTTGTATCTGACCGTTTTTGCTGCCTCTCCTAGAACGCTCCACCATGTTTTCCAGCTGCACCTTGTCTTCACTGGAGGAAGAGTGTAGTTCCAGGGGCAGAAGGACCAATTCCTAGTCCCCCACTCTGGAACAGTCGCATACCTGCACTGCTCTGCGACTCTGGGACTCGATTCCTGTAGATTCTCCATCAGCCACAGCCTTCAAATGGGCACAGAAGGCCAGGCCGTGGCTGGAGGGAAGGAAAGGCCTGATCAGGATCAGAATCAGGGATCTTTTTACCGTTTTCTACTACCCTTTGCTGAACAATTTTTAATTATTAATACAGACCTAACCAGCAATTTTCAATACAGCTGTAAGCAGCAATTTTCAGTACAGGCAGACGTAACCAGCAATTTTTAATACAGACGTAACCAGCAATTTTTAGTACAGACAGGCCTAACCAGCAATTTTTAACGCAGACATGACCACGATTTTTAATGCAGACCTAACCAGCAATTTTTAATGCAAACCCAGCCAGATTAAAAAATTAAAGCATCTTTAAAATGGCTTTGCAGACACACCTCATTGTAGAGTTGGTTCTTCAATGATCAGAGTCCAGGGTAACTTATATCATGAAGTAGTCCCTTATACATTGGGGGGGGGGGGGGGGGGGGAATTAGGAGGCGATTCCGTACAGAAAAATGTTTTCATGTTGTCCTTCCGCTCTGTAACTGCAGATAATTTTGTGTAGGCGACAGACAACAATGTGATGTGATGTTGGAAGTAGGATTGTGTGTATATATATGTAACACAATTTGGTATGATGCTGGAAGTAGGATTGTGTGTATATATATGTACCACAATTTGGTGTGATGTTGGAAGTAGGATTGTGTGTATATATCAGTAATGGTGAATGAGGGTGCCGATATTTGGGGTGGGGTGGGGTAGGGTGGGGTGGAGATGGAAGTGTGAGAATATGAGAATAAGAATGATCCGACTCGTTTTTGTTCTGTGACTTGAACTGTTTGAGGTTTGAAGTTAACAAATAAAAGCGGCCTTGAAACATTTCTTTCTTCTGATGGGCGAGAGTCTGAGATAATTTTTGTTTGTTTTGTTCTTGGGGTTTTGTTGGGTCGACATACATCGGCCTTCACCACTGACACACTCATTAAGCACAACTCTCTGGTGAAGTGAGAACATCAGAATGTGCCCGATATACTCTTTTAAAAGTGAAAAAGTGATTTAAAAAGGAGTGAAGATATACAGGACACTGTTGGTGTTGTGCTAATAGAGATGGCCGGTCTGGTGTCGAGTAAAACGTTTAGCTGATGTCTGGTATTGAGTGAAATTTGTCAATGTCCCGGATCACTCCCTGCAGGTCTCTCGCCCTGCTATAACTGTAATGGTGGACTGGGCATAAAACAGAAGTTACTTACTTACCCTGCAGTTCTGCCCCATCTTCAGATGCAACCCCAAACTCCAAGCACTGGTTTACTTCATCCTTCCTTCAACCACTGCCGTATTTAGTTACGCCATAGGGTTCAGAAAACCGTCGGTCTGCTAACAAGTTTTTCGTTGGTGCTCAAACAGTAGTAAGTTTGTTATAAACAACTCAAATAAAACAAGGCGTGTCATTTATAGCCGCCAACAAAGTTTCCACCAGCACATATAAAACCACAATCGTTTGAATCGAGACGGAACTCTTTTTTTCACCTGGGGTGGATGCGTCTCATGTTTACGTGCGTGCTTTGGCGCTAGTTTGCTTTACAGTCATATTAGTACCCGAACCTTTCGGAGGGCGCTGACCGCGTCACTGGGCAGCTGCGCGGAGATAAAGAGTGCCCCTTCAGTGGCGTAACAAAAGCCCGTCCCTAATAAGCCTTATGGTTTCTGTGGAGGTAAAGCATCATGTTTACTTACTTACTTGCGTAACTAAATCTGGCAGAGTTTGGAGGAAGGTGCCGGAAAGCGGTGCTCGGAGTGTGATGCAACCCCAAACTGCCACACCTGCTTGGCCAGTGATTGACTGGTCAGTCACATCAGCCATCTTTTGAACACATGACCCACCAGGTCAGCAGACATTTTGTCTTCGATTTTAACAGAAGGACTGCACCAATTTGTTGGGGAATTTATAACACTCATGTAGTGGTATGATAGCGTGTGCCTGCGGTAATGACAGTGTATGAGAGAATGGTCAGTTGAATGTGAATGTGTTTGCATGCGACTGGATGAGCAAATGGTCAGAGGATTGAATGATTATGTGACTGTTGCACAGGTTCTGTGCAACATGGATTGAAAACTGAAGCATTCTCAGCTGGCCATGCGGTCTATATACTACTGCAAGAGTGTGTATCAAAGAGAGAAGACACACGAGAGAGAGAGAGAGAGAGAGAGAGAGAGAGAGAGAGAGAGAGAGAGAGAGAGAGAGAGAGAGAGAGAGAGATCATTGACATTGAAGGGCTTTACTGGGTGAAGTAAATTATGAAAGGATCACAAGGACGTGGATTACACACAATCCAAGATCTCAGCGCGGCACTTGTTTTCTACCAATCTATTTTTCTACACGAAGTCGGTGGTATATCATGGCTAACACTTTGAAGATGTTGACTTCATAGTTGTCGAATGTTCACTTTACTAGTTGAATATGGTTTAGTGCATAGGGGTGATTGTATGAACTGTGAGACATGTTATTTCTGTTTTGATCCGGCTTTTGTATGGCCGAATCTTGGGCGCGAAGACTTTCACTCTGCTTAGCTTGTAAACCCTTTCCGGGTCTTTGTGCATGTACCCGAACTGGCCGGTGATGTGCGTCAGTAGTGGCAACTAGGTCTTTGTCTCTGTTCACAAACCAAGCAGCCAGATCAGCAGCTTAGATTCTTGATGCGCTACCCGCGTCAGTAAGACCCGTAGCGTTGTTCTGCTAGTCAGCAACAGTGACATGCTGTAGCCCTTTGAGTAACGAGGCTGGAGCCGGTCAGTTTATGACTGCATGACTTCCTCCCGCTCACGGCATGGTCACAAGTGCCACCCCTGTCACTATCCGTCTGGTTGTGTGCTGCTGTTAACAGTTAGCTCACTCTACCTGTTTAGTTGAGAATAATCTTGGTAATGCCGTGTCTTTGATACTCACTGGGACACTGTGAGATACTGGTTTCATTTTTAAGTGCTAGTCATGCACACAATTTCTGTGCTTGATTATTAATCATTTTGTCACAGTTACCATCATGTAACTGCACGGTTACTGTATTTATTAGATAATTGCTGTTTTTTAGTCTTTGTGTTTGCTTTCATGTTCGGAATGTTTTGTTTGCTTGTGTCTTTTCCAACACTCTGTTTCCTGGTTGGTGTAAATAAAAGTTATGTTATTACTGACAGCAACCTCTGACTTGTGACTCTTCATTCATGCTTCTAACCTGCTTCCCTCACTCCCCACCCCGCTCCCCTACATCATAATGATCATTATTGTTATTTTACTTCAATATTGCATCTGTGTTTTTGAGTGGTTTCTTCTTTTGTTGCTGTTACTGTTGTACTGTTGTTGATAGTAGTACACTGTGGACCGACTGATAATCAGTGTGAGCACTTTTGGTCGGGTTACTGTTTTTCTGTTATTATGTGCGTAGCTAGGTGTTTGCTGAGCTGGCTCCTGTTTGCAGCTACTACTGATTTTTTGCGTCCAGAGACTAGTAACTATTATTGTTGACAATTTGTATGATGTCATTGTTGTTTATTTGTATGCATAATATTTTCTCTGGTGAAATCCCAGGTGGTTCTATGTATAATAAAACATGAGGAACTGACCAACATGTTCCTTGTCCATTTCCCCCCTACATCCACACATAACATACAGTGGATTCATTCCATGCAAAATGAGACCCTTTACCAACAAATGTATACATGAGTATTTATTTCTATAACAGATTCGTATACTGTGTAGAAGCAAAGTGTAAATGATTTTATTTTGAAATGCAAACAGTCACAGAAAAAACAGCAAACTTCATAATGGTTTTAAATCACTGTTATAGATTTAAATACTCTAAACAAAAGGTTGAGAGGGACAGAACACAGAAAGACAGACAAAGGGAGAGAAAAGAAGTACCACATTTTGGTTACAAAAGGTTGAGCAGTTCAGAAAATAACTTCCAGACAAAGCCTGAACACAGACACAGTGAACCCAGTATACACCCCTCCCCACCCCCCAAACTTTGTTAGAGGGTGTATAATCATGCATTCCACCAACTGACACAGTATCACCTGGCATCCAGACTAAAAGCTAGTGAAAAGGTAACTGTGGGGTGGGGGTGGGGGGGCTCAGCACAATCTCTCTCTACAGGCCACAACAGCATAAATGATGCTTTTTGTCTGTTGTAAACATGGTACTTAACGTCCACAGAAACCACAAGGCTTATTAGGGATGTGGGGGGTGGGGGGTGGGGGGTGGGGGTGGGGGTGGGGTATAGAGGTGGGGGGAGAGGGAGATTATATACCTATCGCTACACTGTCACCACCAGAATGACTTCTGCATTAAGGTGGGCAGCAGTGAGAGCCATTTTAATGTTTCATTAATTGTGAGGGACAAAGTCACAAGACAGTGTCCACAGACCACAACCTTTGAAGTGAAAGGAGAGCCGAAGCAGATTCGAACCAAGGTCCCTCTGCTTACCAGCCTACCGCCTTACTACTGGGCCAAACCGGCTCACATGTCTGCTGCTTCTGCAGGAACCTAACATAATCTAAATCTTGAAATCCACGGGACAATAACTGACCCAAAATAAAGCAACATTTTTCATGCTATTAATTGTAACCTGAAAACTAAGCCAAGTTCACTGGAACTGGTATGACTGGATACAGCTCAGAAGGAATTGTAATCATGCATGGTTTGAAGGCTCTTATCTAAATGTCTGGCAGAGAAACACATAACTGGTTCTCAATGCCCTGCCCACAATGCCCTGTCTCATCAGTATGAAACAATGGTAGAGGATTACTGATAATATTTCAAAATACAATTCAAAACAACCAAACCAAGAGTCAACAATGACAGTATCTGAGAAAGACTACCAGTGTTGAGGATTCTGACATGATAGAAAGCTATCTCCATTGTATACACCTGCCACAGTCACAAACAGCAACCTATGTCAGATCTTGTCCAAGCACTCTATTATGCAATATCCAAAAGATCCAATTCAACTCCTGGGTATGGTACGAACGTAGAGAGAAATGCAACTCTGGGGAGAAGGGATAGCTCAGTAGTAAAGCACTGGACTTGTGATCAGAAAGGTTGGGGGGTTTGATTCCTGGCACTGAGGAGCAGTGGAGAATTTACTTCTCCGAGTTAAATTTCTTACTGACTTATGTTGGTATTCGTTCCACCCCGATGTTACCACAGAGGCACATAAAAGATCCCAGTTGTTCAGCCAAAGGTGCAGGTGGCAGGCTACAGCTAATGGCAGGCTACAGCTAAACACACATGCACCCTATATAATTATGTGGCTCTGAATAAAGTGACATTGTAAACTGGTGAATGGTTGCATGGTGTACACAGAACATGTGCTGAGCCGGCAGCTGTTTCATGCAGCATATTATAGCCATGCAACAAACAACCAGCACTGTGAGGACTCGCTTTGGCAGATATTCAAAAGTGTGCTGTGTAAAGCTATGGACATTCACTCCATCACATATTTATGACTAGAATCTGTTGAGGAGCAGAGACTAGCACCATAGTTGCCATTGTGAAGGACTTTGGGTTCATTGTGAGATGAGGCGCTCAACAGGTGTTCGTGATAATAACCTTCTGACACACTATGGACCAGGCCAAGGGCAGCAAGACTGAGTGTGAGACTGGCATGAATAAGCAAAGAAGCTCAAACAGGAATAGTTGTGCAAAGCTGGAAAACTGATGGCGTCTAAGGAAATGTTGGCTCAGTCACAGCTGTCCAGCCATACACTAATCATTAACAAAGACTGACATTTCTTCTGGCATATCAGAAACTGTGTCCTTGAGAACAGCACCAAGAAGGATGGCTATCGCCGAACAAGGTTCCCAAAGCCTCGTTAACGCGATTGATTTATAAAGTGAACACCGCTGGCTCTGGGAGATGATCTGTCCACAGGACTGCCATCGTCCATACTCTGTTTTGAACTGCATGCGGACATGTCCACTTCGTGTTTGAGTTCTCGCCCATAGGTGGGCATGCTCATGAGGTTATGGAAGTACTTGGCATAGGCCAGGGCCAGGTTGAAACTGAGGTCTTCCACAGAGGACAGGGTGTGGGCTGCCATGGAGTTGTGGCGGCCGTGTGGCTCCGATATTGCCAGCTTCATGATGGAGTTGATAGCCTGAAAGCAACCCCCCCCACCTCCACATTCATTTCTGTGCTTCTCTTTCCCTTTCTCCATCTGTCCTCTCCCTACCCCCCCCCCCCCACCTCCTCGCCCAGTGTATTGGGTGCAGCAGGCACAGAAATTAAGTCCAATCTGCAGGGAGGCCAAAGCATTGGTGGTTCCTTTCTTAGAACTTTGATCACAACTTGGCTTCTGACAACCAGGAATTCTACCCAGTATTTTCACCTTCAAGGGTCATCCAGCTTCATTTTTTTTCCCACTCATCCTCTATATCCCTTGAACACAGTCAAAAGTAAAATAAGAAATAGTTGTATATTCATGATGAGCTAACATAATTAACATACAGTTTGAACATGACGAAATAATCCTTTAGTTAAGACCGCTTCACACAGGTGTTACCTAGAAATATGGTCAAGGTCACTGAAACCAGTGAAAGTGGTATGAAGCCATAAATTAACGAGTAAGTACATTTTGTACCATGGGGCGGGGATAGCTCAGTGGTTAGAGCACCGGACTCGTGATTGAAAGGTCGCGGGTTCGAATCCCTGCTGGAACGGCGGGAGAATTTTCTTCTCCAGGGTCGACTTTCTGTGCTGACTCTTATTTCGGTATCCGTTCCACCCCCGTGTTACCACAGTAGCACGTAAAAAATCCCGGTCATTCTGCCAAAAAGTGCAGGTGGCAGGTTACAGCTAAACACGCATACACCTTACGTATGTGGATTTTATTGAACCGTGCTTCGGCATTGGTCACAACTTGTCCCTAATATGTCAAATGACATCTGAGGACATTAAGCATCAACTCATCATCATCATTTTGTACCATCATGAAATTTTTTACCATTTATGGTGTCCAAGAAAATCACAGCATTAAAGTTTTAGCCAAACAGTGATCACTTCACAGACTTCTATTTTTTTTCTTCTCTCCATGCAAGTCAAAAAGGAAATTATGAATTATTAAAAAATAAAAACATTGCAGATTTGCCTTCCCGATGCTCTTTTGACCTTGGACATTTGTCAAGGTCACCCAAACCGGTGTGGGTGGGAAGAGCTAAACGGTTGGCAGGCCATTACAGCTGGCATGAGTAGACAAAGCACACAGCGAACTTGCGACCTGGCAAAGGTTCCAAATGATAGCAACTGTCCTGCAGCACAGGCCACAGCCCAGCGCCGGTCAGTCCAGAGCCCTCTCACTGGGCCAGTCAAATGCTTGACCAAGGTCCTCATGGACCATTCTTAACGAGACAGGTCATCGTGGACCATAACAGCCAAAGCAAGCTGGGCACTGTGTTGACATGCTGTCAATCTTTGGAGTTAGGTCAAAGTGGGTCATGAGATTAAAAGCAAGTTGGGTACTGTACTGACATGCTGTCAGTCTTTGGAGTTAGCTCAAAAGGTCAAAGTGGGTCATGAGATCAAAAGCAAGTTGGGTACTGTACTGACATACTGTCAGTCTTTGGAGTTAGGTCAAAGTGGGTCATGAGATCAAAAGCAAGTTGGGTACTATATTGACATACTGTCAGTCTTTGGTGTTGGGTCAAAGTGGGTCATGAGATCAAAAACAAGTTGGATACTGCATTGACATGCTGTCAGTCTTTGGAGTTAGGTCAAAGTGGGTCATGAGATCAAAAACAAGTTGGATATTGTGTTGACAAGCTGTCAATTTAAGGAGTTAGGTCAAAGTGTGTCATGAGATCAAAAGCAAGTTGGGTACCGTGTTGACAAGCTGTCAATATCTTTGGAGTTCGGTCAAAGTGGGTCATGAGATCAAAGCAATTTGGGTACTGTATTGACATGCTGTCAGTCTTTGGAGTTAGGTCAAAGCGGGTCATGAGATCAAAGCAAGTTGGGTACTGTGTTGACAAGCTGACAATACCTTTGGAATTAGGTCAGTGCAAGTCATGAGATCGAAAAGCAAGCTGGGTATGGGTACTGTATTGAAAAGCTGTCAATATCTTTGGAGTTAATAATAATAATAATGAATAATTCTTATAAAGCGCTTTTCTTTAACCAGAGTTAAACTCACTGCGCTGTACAAACATCACAAAAACCACATTAACATACATTTCAGAAACAAAACCTTAATTATTGTAGTATTAATTACCATTATCGCCTATCAAACAATATACACACACATACAATGACAAGCACACATCAGTCTCCGCTCATACACTCATACAAGAATTAACAAAATGTTAATAATCTCAAACAACGACACTAATTTGAGTTAGGTCAGAGCAGGTCATGAGATCAAAAGCAAGTTGGGTACTGTAATGACATGCTGTCAATTTTACGGAATTAGGTCAAAGCAGGTCACAATATCAAAAACAAGGTGACCTGCTGTGACCTAGCTCAGTAAGAATGACCCCCTGTCCATCCAGTATGCTATCTCATGACCCGCTGTGACCTAGCTCAGTAAGAATGACCCCCTGTCCATACAGTATGCTATTTCATGACCCACTGTGACCTAGCTCAGTAAGAATGACCCCCTGTCCATACAGTATGCTATCTCATGACCCGCTGTGACCTAGCTCAGTAAGAATGACCCCCTGTCCATACAGTATGCTATTTCATGACCCGCTGTGACCTAGCTCAGTAAGAATGACCCCCTGCCCATGCTGTGACCTAGCTCAGTAAGAACGACCCCCTGCCCATGCTGTGACCTAGCTCAGTAAGAATGACCCCCTGCCCATGCTGTGACCTAGCTCAGTAAGAATGACCCCATGCCCATGCTGTGACCTAGCTAACTCCTTCAAAGCACAGAGAAATATTAGCTGCTGGGGACTGCATAAACGCAGCATTTTCACCCAAAATGCCAATTTGACCTCAACATGCCACTGCAACGTTATCAATGATAGATAGTGATGCATGCGCAATCCTCACTTGTGTTCGCGCATTCTTTCCTCGCACTGAAAATTTTCACTTTCCTCGGATTTATTACGTATTACTGGTGGTATATCATTATAAACTGTGTTCATAATCACTTATCCAAATTGGATTCCATCTGTGCATAACCCTTTTAACTGGTTTCTTTGTGGATGAACAAGGTAACGTGACTTTTTTCTTGGATTTTATTGTGACCCTCGTGTCTGGCACCGGCCATCATGGCCACAGAAGCTGGACAGGATGAAGAGCCAGTAGCTGGCACTTCCTTTTCCCAGCCTAAGGAAAAGGTGGACACGCATTTGATGATGGCAGAACAGATGCACCAAATGATGGGGGCCATCATGAACAAATTCCGGCGGAAATGGGAAGCAGAGCATGACCAGATAGTGGCCGCAGAATCAGAGAATGAATCTGTAGGCGACAGCCCTGCCAGGGGCGGGCTAAACAAAGCTCTTGAACTGACTGTGAACTCTGCCAGGGGCGAGAAATCTCACAGCGGTGAAGTGGGCACTGACACTGACAGTGAATTTTGTGTGGCCATTCCCCAAACCAAAGGGAGTGGTTTGAAGGTAGATATGCTAACACTGCTGGCTGCCGATCTTGAACAAGAGCGTCCGGTGGGGCTCACCGTAAATGAAAAGCCGGCTGAGATAAGCCGAAGCAGATTCCGTCAGAAAATGCCAGAATCTAGACTGAAAAGTAAGATGGACAAATACCCAGTCCCAGAGAACTGCCCTGATGTGTCTCCATCTACCCTTAACAGTGAACTAACTGATAAGGGGTATGTTGACAGAACAAGAAAAAAATCTGACGGAAGATTAGTCAACGTGCAAACGATGCTGTCTGCTGCAACCTCGTGTCTGCTCGTGGAAACAAATTCCCTTCATGAATATGCAACTGACCTCGCAGGTCAAATCAGCGATGGCACGTATATAGATACTAGAAGAGTACGGAAAAGGTACCAGAATGGTACAATTAACATATGCAAATCAAGGCTGGAGGTGCACCTCGCCAACACTTTCTGAACACCTCTGTAGTACTCGTTCTGTTTGGGTATTCAAAGGGTGCTCGGAAAGTGTCTGGAAAGTGCATAAAAGGCACGCCCGGAGTACTCAGAAGGTGTCTTCAAGGTACCAGGCTGTCAATCACTTGCGTGATTATTATTCATGGATTACCTCCCGTAGACAAGCGCAATTTCTGGCTGACTTGTACTAGTCTTGATCAATCATGCCCCGTTTTGTCCTGACAACCCACATGACTGAAAGGGCCGTAGCTCAGTGGTTAGCGCTATGGTGCTGATCCAGTGAAAGCGAAGCTACCTTGGGTTCAACTCCCGATAGAGAAAGCATAATGGACCGTTTTCAGTTTTTCTGAGATACAGTTTGCACTAACACTGTCGCACTAGTCAGTTAAACACCCCATGTTCACCTTCAAAAAGAGAAGTCTTAACGACACGCATAATAGCAGCATGATAGCTGAATAATAAAACTACCGATTGCGTCTGCTTTTGGTGGGAAAAGTCTTACAGGGTGGTTTAAAATATTTTGGTCTATGCACTTGAAACAAATGATTTATTGATTTTAAAATAAATCTTCATACCAGCATACACACATCTGTCTGCTGTCTATAGTGTCACGATTACGGTAGTTTATATATGTACCTTACCCCCAGCCAGGCTGTTCACGTCAGTCATTCTCTCTCTCTCTCTCTCTCTCTCTCTGCGCGTGAAAAATACCTGCAAGTCTGACAAAGCAGAGTGTACATAACTGTTACTTTCGGAAGGGCGTTTCGCGTATAAACGGCCACAGGCTTCGCTTCTCAACAGCAAAAGATCAACGACTCAGCTCCTTTAGTGTAGACACAATTGAAGACGAATGCCATGTGCTCTTCGTATATATATATACACACACGCACGCACGCACGCACGCACGCACACACACACACACACACACACACACACACACACACACACACACACACACACACACACACACGACTACTCTTTATCCAATTCACCTCTCTCTCCCTCTCTCTCTCTCTCTTTAAGTCACCCGAGAAACTTTCAAGGTACCATCCATGTACCGCCCTGGTATCTTTTCTGACCTCTCCGAAGTCAGTTCCTGTACGTTAGGAATACCCACACACAAAAATGCTTAAACGGTATTTGGAAGGCACAAAGAATTCGCACACTCTTTTCTAATTTCATTTTTCCAGATGTCGTGAGATAAAGGTGCAGAAAACGTCAAAAGGTGTCCAGGAATCAAATCCCAATCTCTCTCTCTCTCACACACACACACTCACACACACACACACACACACACACACACACACACACACACACACACACACACACACACACACACATACACACACACACACTCTGCCAACCGTGAGACCTTCAAGACAGCAAGTATGTACAACACTTCCCTCCCATATATATATATTAAAGAGAGAGGGGTGTATTGGATATAGTGTAGTCGTGTGTGTGTGTGTGTGCGCGCGCGCGCGTGAGTTTATATATATATAAACTCACGCGCGCGCGCGCACACACACGACTACACTATATCCAATACACCCCTCTCTCTTTAAGTCCCAAATTCTTTTCTGACTTGCTTCTTTTGTCCTAATGTCGTCACATAAAGATGTAGAAAACATTGTAAAAGGATGTTCAGGGATCAAATTCAAAAGCAACCGACAGTTCGGGCCTCTCTTTTGGTCTGTACAAGGAGGTGCCACACATTGATACACACACACAAAACGTCGCACGCACGCAAACACACAAACGCACGCACGCACGCACGTACGTGCGCGCGCGCGCACACACACGACTACACTATTTCCAATTGCTCTCTGTTTCCACATCTACGCCACCCGAGAAATGTTCAAGGTACCATTCACGTACCGCCCTGGTATCTTTTCTATCCTCCCAGAGACCCTTTCATGTACCTCTCGGATACCCACAAAAAATGGCCTTAAAAGGTGTTCGACAGGTAAAAAGAATTCGCAAATTCTTTTCTCATTAGCTTCTTTTCTCCTAATGTCGTCATATAGTTGTAAAAAGATGTCCAGGGATCAAATTCAAAAGCAACCGACAGTTCGGGCCTCTCTTTTGGTCGGTACAAGGAGGTGCCACAAATTGTATGCACATGCACAAAACATCGCACGCACACACACACACACACACACACACACACACACACACACACACACACACACACACACACGTACGCACTGATACACAAACCCAAAACGCACGCGCGCGCGCACACACACTCGCGCGTGCATACTCACAATACACACACACACACGACTACACTATTTCCGATCGCTCTCTGTCTCCCTCTCTCCGACACACGAGAAGCTTTCACCGTACCGTCCACATACCGCCCTGGTACCTTTTCTATCCTCTCAGAAACCCTTTCCTGTACCTCTCGGATACCCACAAACAAAGGCCTTTAAAATGTGTTCGATAGGTACAAAGAATTCGCAAATTCTTTTCTGACTAGCTTCTTTTGTCCTAACGTCGCTATATAAAGATGTGGAAAACATTGTAAATGATGTCCAGGGATCGAATTGAAAAGCAAACGAGACTTCGGGCCTCTCTTTTGGTCTGTACAAGGAGGTGCCACACGTTGATACACACACACACACACGCAAAACGTCGCACGCACGCAAACACACAAACGCACGCACGCACACACGCACGAACACACACACACATACACGACTACACTATTTCCAATCGCTCTCTGTTTCCCCATCTCCGCCACCCGAGAAATGTTCAAGGTACCATCCACGTACCGCCCTGGTACCTCTTCCATCGTCTCAGAAACCCTTTCCAGTACCTGGATACCCACAACAACAACAACAACAACAAAAAAGCCTTAAAAGGTGTTCGACAGCTAAAAAGAATTCACAAATTCTATTCTCACTAGCTTCTTTTTCCTAATGTCATATAGTTGTAAAAGGATGTCCAGGGATCAAATTCAAAAGTAACCGATAGTTCGGGCCTCTCTTTTGGTCGGTACAAGGTGCCATAAATTGTATACACATGCACGAAACGTCACACACACACACACACACACGCACGCACGCACGCACGCACGCACACACACACACACGAACGAATGCACGCACGGAAGAACGCATGTACACACAAACGACTACACTATTTCCGATCGCTCTCTGTCTCCCTCTCTCCGCCACACGAGAAGCTTTCAAGGTACCATCCACGTACCGGCCTGGTACCTTTTCTATCCTCTCAGAAACCCTTTCCTGTACCTCTCGGATACCCACAAACAAGGGGCCTTAAAAAGGTGTTCGAGAAGTACAAAGAATTCGCAAATTCCTCTTTCCACCTAGCTTTTTTTCTCCTAATGTCGTCATATAAAGACATAGAAAACATTGTAAAAGGACGTCCAGGGATCAAATTCAAAAGCAACCGAGAGTTCGGACCTCTCTTTTGGTCAGTACAAGGAGGTGCCACACATTGATTCTCACGCATATAACATCGCACGCACGCAGACACAGACACGCACTCACGTAAGAATGCATGCACATGCACACACACACACACACACACACACACACACACACACACACACACACACACACACACACACACACAGGCTGTGCTTCTCATTAGCAGAGAACCAGCAACTCTGCCCCTTTTGTGTAGATACAATTGAAAACAAATGTCATGTGCTCTTCTGATGCTGATTGTACAGTCAGTTAAGAAGCAAGTTCCGCTTGCCTTGGTACAGAAGCTTACTTAGAAATTAACGCTAATCCAGATTATGTAGTGATTCCAACGATAATAAATTGCTTAACGTGTCACGCTTTATTTTCTGTGCACTTACGTTGAGGGAGAGCCTAACAGAGTAAAGAGCTACAGTCTGTTATGTGGGCGTATGGATCCATTAAATTATCCTTACTTGTTGACATTAACACAGGTTGCTAATAATGGTTTCTTCGTTTACTAGCACTGATCACGAACTTGCAACCCCTTTGTAACGGGCCACATGACTATAGACACAAACTTGACTCTCTCTCTCCGTCAACCGTGAGACCTTCAAGATAGCGACCATGTACACACACACACACACACAACCGTGAGACCTTCAAGATAGCGACCATGCACACACACACACACACACACACACACACACACACACACACACACACACACATACACACACGCACAGAGAAACACCCCCCCCACCCCGCCCGGTCCCTCCCGCCCCCTGCAACCCCCACTCACACACATGCGCGTGCGCGCGAGCGAGTGCGCACGCACTGATACACACCCACAAAATGACAATAACAATATACTTTATTCATCCCAGCGGGAAATTAAAGCTGTCGTTCGATCTTATACATCAACTCACAATGAAGAACTGAATTGCACATAATTTA
Source organism: Alviniconcha strummeri (assembly GCA_963584105.1). Taxonomy (NCBI): domain Eukaryota; kingdom Metazoa; phylum Mollusca; class Gastropoda; family Provannidae; genus Alviniconcha; species Alviniconcha strummeri. The sequence goes on along the minus strand of OY757550.1, from coordinate 21,936,069 downwards.
TTGAGATATGCGCAATTCAGTTCTTTGTTGTGCGTTAATGTATAAGATCGAACGACAGCTTTGATTTCCCGCTGGGATGAATAAAGTATATTGTTACCATCCGTGCACCACTATAGTACATTTTCTATCCTCTGAGAAGGCCTGTTCCTGTACCTTTGAAATACCCACAAACAGGGCCTTTAAAATGTGTTTGAAAGGTACAAGGTGTAGAAAATGTTTAAAAAAGTCGTCCATGGATCATATCCCCAAGCGACCGAGAGTGCAGGCCTCTCGTGCGGCCTGTTCAAGGAGGTACACCCACACACTCATACACACGCACGCACGCACGCACACACACACACACACACACACACACACACACACACACACACACACACACACACACACACACACAGCTTATTAGGGACAGGGAAGCCCAGGACGGCCCCCTCGACTTTCACACAGCTCCTTAGCTCAGACCTAACCGCTCAGAAAGCCTAGCGTTGTGACTAACCTAATTGCACCACAGAATCAGTTGTTTACATCTATGATCTCTCCACCCCCCCCCACCCCCCCCTTTGTAAAGTAAACATGATGCTTAACGTCGACAGAAACCCTAAGGCCTATAGAAGGAACGGGGAGAAGGGGAAGGGGTGTTATATGGTGGGGTAAGAGTATCTATCGCTACACTGTCACCACCAGAATGACTCCTGCATTAGATGGGCATCGATGAGGGCCATTTTAATGTTTCATTAATTGTGAGTACAAAGTTACAAGACAGTGTCCACAAACCACAGCCTTTTTGAAGAAAAAGGAGAGCCGAAGCGAAATCGAGCCGCGGCCCTTCTGCTATGCCTTACCGCTAGGCCAAACCAGCTCTCTCTCTCTCTGGTTCCCTCTCCCCGAAACTAGTAAAAGCAGGGTAACGGGTCTGAGGCCCCCTTTGTCAGTGGCGTAACCACGCACCTGTCAAAACGCCAGTAAGTGCGTGATAAGGGCAGTTCATACAACTGGGTCT
>OY757550.1:21932036-21934872 GCA_963584105.1 Alviniconcha strummeri | reverse complement strand
CATGGCAGTAAAATGGACTGAATGAATATATACTTTCGCAGAGACAATGGGCTGTCTGGAAACCTTTTCTCCAATTTTGACAACTTTATCCTGCTATAGAACATAGTCCGAAATCACGCGCTGCAGTACACGGCAGGTGGGAACATTCCAACAACGACACGTGGCGCCGGAAAGCCGGAAAGGCAGGGAATGATACAGGGAAATGGAAACACTGTCAACATCGCCACGTGTTGCCCGAAAGGCAGGGAATAATAACTTCAAGGGGAATGGAAACATTGACAACAACGACACGGTGTCGTTCGCCCGAAAGGCAGGGAATAATAACTTAATTAAAGGTGACTGGAAACATTGCCAACAACGACACATGACACCGGAAAGGCAGGGAATAATAATAATAACTTAAAGGGGCAATGGAAACATTGCCAACAACGACACGTGTCGCCGGAAAGGCAGGGAATAATAACTTAAAGGGGCAATGGAAACATTGCCAACAACGACACGTGTCGCCGGAAAGGCAGGGAATAATAACTTAAAGGGGCAATGGAAACATTGCCAACAACGACACGTGTCGCCGGAAAGGCAGGGAATAATAACTTAAAGGGGCAATGGAAACATTGCCAACAACGACACGTGTCGCCGGAAAGGCAGGGAATAATAACTTAAAGGGGCAATGGAAACATTGCCAACAACGACACGTGTCGCCGGAAAGGCAGGGAATAATGATAGGTAAATTTTGTATAACGCTATTCTCTGGTGTACACAAACTCACTGCGCTTTACAACATTCTCCAACATTTTCTAAGTTTCACAAACATAATACATATAATTATGACAACTAGCAATGTATAATATATACACACAAAAAGTACATGTACCATATGAGAAGCAGCAATATATAAAGAAAATGAATCATTATATTACTTCCTACCCTTAATTCCATCCCTCCCAGTCCCCACCCCCGCCCCCAACTTACACGCACACGCTCAAACACACGCACGCACGCACGCACGCACGCACGCACGCACGCACGCACGCACGCACACACACACACACACACACACACACACACACACACACACACACACACACACACACACACATGAATATGAAACAGGTCGCGGTTGGCATGGACAAATCAGTCAGAAGGCTTGGGGGAAGAGATGCATTTTTTAAGTTGGGAGAGAGGGAGAAGCTCTCAAGTCGGCCGGCAGAGAGTTCCAGACAATCGGAGCAATGTAACCAAAAGAACGTTCACCGAAGGTTTTCAAGTTTGTTTTTGGAATTTTGAGCAGTCCTTCTGTCGAAGAACGAAGGGAGCGCGATGGTTGATATGGGCAGAGAGAAGAAGACAGGTAACTGAAAAGGAAAGGGAAGCGAAGCAGTATCACTGGCCCTATGAATATCAATAGGAAACGAATTCAAAATAGACACTGTCGTATTTTTTTTCCACTCCATTTTGGATCTCCTTTGTTAAGATTCACTGTTTGAAAGTCGCGGAAACACGACCGTCAGTGCAGCCATTTTGTGCCGAGCAACCTGTTTCAGTGACGTCATGAACAGGGCCGGGTATTTGTTGCAAAATATCAAATAAGTCACGAGCCCTTCTCATTCTGAGGACTTCTAACTGAGGAGTTCATATTCGGAGCAAGTAGCATTTCTTCTTTTGTACAGATATTGATAGGAACTCGAACTCGAACTTGAACTCGAAAACTTTAATACTCAAGGATAGTAGCGTTAGGTCCATTTAGACCTATCTAACAGCCGGTCCTTGGTAAAATTATTATAACACAAATAATCACGACTATACCACAAACAGATATTATAAGTACGAATAAGCAATTGATTAATGCAGTTTCACAGAGTTACAGCCATTAAGCCTGCAAGCGAAAATATGTGTACATTTTCTTTGTTTCCAGGTCTTCGTGCATCTTCGCTTCGGTTCTGTTTCAACGGAAAGGAAAGTAACGTTCGATTTTGAGAGACAGTGCTCCGATCGAACATGACGCATTAAAGCTGATCTGTACTGTATTCAGTTGTATTGTCAGTTCCCTCTTCATTCCCGACGTTGTCGAATTCCCCCCCGCCCCTACCGTGATATTTTGATCATAATGTCAAACAAACTTTTGAAAATGCATCTAGTCGTCACCTTCCTGGATTTCAGTATTACGGAGAGAAAATACGTACAGCCTTCTCAGAGTCAGGTCTTACGTAAGCTTACTTTGATGTTTTCCGAAAAAAGAAATACTGTACTGTGATGCAGAGCAAAAAAATGTCATTCATGTGATCGTTGTTTCCAAAACAGGTAAAATACCCCCAATACAATGCCAAAAATATACCAATGGTTTGTGAAGAAAACGCCAACATGTCTATTTTTCTTTAGTGAGCTTTCAGTTAGCATAACTAAAAAAAAAGATCTTTTTCTGTGTTCGAGCATAGGTCTGTATCAAACGGTCAGTCCGGTGGTTTGAACGAAAGATGTGGTCTTCACTAAGGCCCCCATGTTGCCCCCGCAGCTGTTTTTGCACCTTTAATTGTGACAGTCATGCTTGCTACTCTGAAGAGGGGACATATTTGTAGAAGACGCTCTTGGGACTGTGGTCCTGTCTGGCACGCGCAGTGTTTATTATGTGCCAGCCCTTGTCATGTACCCAGACTGTGGTCCTGTCTGACTGTGTGTGCTGACTGCCCTAGTCATGTACCCAGACTGTGGTCCTGTCTGACTGTGTGTGTTGACACTAGTCCTGTACCCCGACTGTAGTCCTGTACCCCGACTGTAGTCCTGTCTGACTGTGCTGACAGCCCCAGTCATGTACCCAGACTGTGGTCCTGTCTGACTG
>OY757550.1:21817036-21927036 GCA_963584105.1 Alviniconcha strummeri | reverse complement strand
CAGGCCTTTAAGTTTAACTTTTAAGTCACTCAGATTACTATTAATTATATATCATAATTCATAGCTGTGAAACTGGATACAGACTAACACTAGCATTTAAAATAAACCAGCACTAGCAGTTGTTCTTGTTTTGCAAAATGTTGCAGACTTCATCCAGAGCTCCTTGCCGGAGGTATTGATGAGAGTGGAATTGGAAAGGAAGATGACATTCCAGCTAGTCAGAATAGAAAACAACTCAACTTTGTACCTTTCACTTGTGCATCCTATCAGCGCTTGCTTATGGAGGAAGCCGTTGAGAAAAGAAAAGAAGCTGAAAGAAAAGACAGGTAAAGTGTTCAATTACATGATAAATTCATGTTAAAGATTGTTATTCATGATCCATGAAAAATATTTTAATGTAGCGGTAGCCAATTTCTTGTTATGGAAACCTGCAATAGACGCCAGGAATCTGCAGGAATGTAAACAGCCAGGAATGTGCCAGTACCGATGAAAGTCTGAGATCTAACCAGGCACCAGTGAAAAATGTTGATTGCCATGGAATGTCCTAAGCCAGAGGATACTGAAAGTAGTGCTGTTTATCAGTTGGGTTTGCACAGAATTCTGTAGTACTAGTGCACTAGTGCAGGAGGTTTCAGCTAGACAAGTGCAGGATTATCATTGGCGGGAGCTGCCAAAAGTATCAATTTTGTTGTGACAAAAGTTTTGTTGTGACAAACACTTGTTTGTTGCCTCAAAGCACATCTTTTGTCATGACAAAAGTATGCTTGTTGTGACAAAACTTTTGTCATGACATATATTTTTGCTATGACAAGTATTTGTCATGACAAACATAATTTTGTCATGACAAAAGTTTTATCATGACAAGCTTACTTTTGTCATGACAAACACATTTGTCACAACAAAATGCTTCTTTGTTGCAATAAAAGTATGCTTGTCATGACAAAAGTTTTGTCACGACAAACACGTGTTTGTCAAGACAGATATTTATTGCAACAAAAATATTTTGTCGTGACAAACATTATTCTGTCATGACAAATGTTTTGTCACTGCAAGCATACTTTTGATATACTTTTGTTGCGACAAAAGATGTGTTTTGTCAGGACAAACATTTTTGTCATGACAAACACATGTTTGTCATGGTAAACATGTGCTTGTCGTGACAAAACTGTCACAACAAAAATGATACAAGTGGCAGATCCTGCCAATGATACAGGATTGTGCTTTAAAAATTGCTGTCATTGTGTTTAGTGTCATCTGGTTGAACATATTTTTTCAAGACATTGCATTTGCTGTACACATGATGTGTTCTAAAAAGTTTTTGTAACCCCTTAAAATACTTCCCAGAGTGTTGTTTCAAAAACAGGTCATTCCAGCTGCATTGCTGACATTGATATAGCCTGTACCTGTTATTTTAACAGTGACAGCTAGACATTGTGCTGTAGGCTGAATGGTTGGTTGCATCCAGGTCTCAAGAGGCTCACCTGAAAGATGGAGAATTGAAGTTTGGGCTGGACGAGGATGAAATGGACAAACGTCCAGAACGCAACCCTGATTTAGAGGAAGGGAAACCCCTGAAGGAGGAGTATGGGCAGCCACCTGCCTACTACATGGGGCTGCCCTTGGAGGAGATTGACAAAGGCATCAAAGATAAGGTATTGACCATAACCTTCAATCAATTAGCAAAGAAGATAAACAAAGGGAATGGGAGGACTGGCAAGGCTGGATGTGTGTTTTGTACAATGTAACAAACGGGCCACGCTGCAGTTGATTCAAACTAAAATGTGTTTTATAAGTGAGGACACAAAAGGACACTCCACTGGAGCTAGACTGCGTAGATATTATACGCAAAAATTGGGGAATAGGTAATACTGCACCCTAGCTGAATAATTATGAACTTCTTCTGTTTTCAAGAAATACAATCTAGAACACTGAACAGGCCATATTAACTGACATGTTGACGCACTGTCTGTTTCTCAGAACACTTAGTAACTGTTATGAGAACTAGTAAACTCCTCTTTTTATGACTCTCACATAAATTTAACAAATGTGAGTGTGAAATGGTCACTGTCACACTGAACATCCATTTGACATGTAGAAAACTTTAACTTGCAGTCTTTCAGATGCTAGAGATGGCAAAATTTGCACGCTGGTAGTAGTAACTGAGTTCAATGTTACATTCATACCAGTTTCAGTGACCTTGACCACATGTCAAAGTGACAGCAGTAATCGTGCTGCAGTGGGGTACTGTGGACATGGAAGATGCAGTCGCTCTGTTGAAAACCCCAGGGTTTGCATAAACCATAATTTCTGGTATTTTACCGCTTAAAATTATCATATACTAGAAACAAAACCAGCAATCAGTCAGACGTACTGGCTGTTATATTGTTTGACTGGTTCCAAAATAAAAACAAACAGAACAACAGTAGCTTAGTGAGAGAATGCGTGCAGGTGTGGGTGTGGGTGCATTTGTTCTAGACTGGGAAGGGGGCTGGGTGTTTGCAAGTACAGCAGTTCTAGTAGTAGTTTGGCTGGCCATGCATCTGACCAATTCCCCTTACAGTGATTATCTGACTGGTTTCTGTGAACCACTTTCACCACTTTACAGATGTCACACAAGTTTTAAAACTGTCTAGCACCATCACTGAACCCAGAGCTTTTATCAAGGGCTCTTTCTTTTCAGCCTGCACTGGGTTACAATACAGGCTTGTAGTGTTTCAGTGTTCATACACTTACAGTCTTTCAATTTGGGAAAGTTGAAGTGCTTTACCTGTGCCTGATAATAATAAATTAATATATGATTATATAAATAATTATGGAAAATGTTTTGTTTCTTGTCTAGACTTTTGTAGTGCTGTCCCGATGGCTTCACACCACAACCATCTCACGCTTCTCTGCCACCCCATCCTGTTTCATTCTGCCAGCTTGGAACCCACTGAGGAGAATAGCAGTGTATCTGATCACAAACCAGGTGTTTGACTTCATTATCCTGGTAACCATCTTGACCAACTGTATCTGCCTGGCCATCCCAGTTGTCAACGATATGGAGTGGTTGGAGTAAATGTCGTTTGCATTCATTATTTGCTGTGTGCCTTTAGCTTGGTATTTGACTGAAAAGTGTGAATCTGTGTAATGATCGGTGGTGGACTGTTAAGCTACCTGCCCAGCTGAGCATGGCAGAAACATTGACAGTGTTACATAAAAGTATGACAGATCTTACTTCAGAAAAAACAAATCCAAACCAGGTTACTCTTAAAGCCTTGTTTCTACCCCCTGCTCTGCTCTGATAGTTTTTAATGAAAATGGCAGCGGTCAGTAACTGTGTGTGCTTGTGTGTTAGGATGATGACTTTCTAAGAGACGGTGTGGGGATGTGTGTGCCATTTTATCCAGTTTAATTTTTTTTTTTTTTTTTTTTTTTGGTCTGTCAGATAATAAAATTTAACATTATGTGGGTCAGTTTGGGTATGCTAGGCATTAATCAGCATCAGACAAATACTTTTACATGGTAGATTGGTAGATGACTTGTTTTTATCACCTGGCCTTTCTAAAACAGCATAGACAATTTTTTGTCATTAAACGATTAAGTTGTTTGTTTTAGATGCAGATTTGCAGAGCAAACAGTACATGCCGCATGGTTGCCAGTACAACGTTTGTAACACTTTGTTTTAGTTGCAAATTTGCAGAGCAAACAGTACATGCCGCATGGTTGCCAGTACAACTTTTGTAACACTTTGTTTTCATGGCTGCCGACAACATTCAAACTGCTCTGACACCTCTTAGAGAAGTTTGAACGTTGTTGGCAGCCATGAAAACAAGTGCAGCTACCGCATCACTGCAGCTCGGCAGACAGCATGACAGAGCAGCTGTTCACTGTCTTAGCTGTAGCAGTCAGGATGCAGGGAGCTGCAAGCTGTCAGGCTTTGGTAAGGACTACTTGTTAGGTTTTTGACTGAAGCTAAACTGCAGTCCTTGTCAAATAAAAAAATTGAGCTCTCAGTCTCTCTCTCTCTCTCTCTCTCTCTCTCTCTCTCTCTCTCTCTCTCTCTCTCTCTCTCTCTCTCTCTCTCTCACACACACACACACACACATACATACTTAGACTTTTTTAATGAAGAAAAAAAAGAAGACATTATATACTAAATGCCTTTATTTATTATGAATGATACATACATAATCTTTTATCTGTTGCAGATATGTATTTTTTGGGATATACTCCACTGAAATGGTCATCAAGATGGTGGCGAGAGGTATATTTCTGAACAAGTACACCTACCTTGCTGACCCCTGGAACTGGCTGGATCTGCTTGTTATCATGTCGGGGTTAGATTTGCTGGTTTCTGTTGCTGTGTCAAGGGAGATGATATGTTGAAGATAACCCATTCAAATTTGCACTAAAGATGGAAGCCACTACAAACATAACATGTTTACATATATGTGATGCTGTATGAGAAACCCCGGACAAAGTTGCAGAATGCCTTTCTGAGCAGTGTTGGCTTGACGTGATTTTCATCAAGTTTACCTAGTTTTAGTTTTTCACATTTTTAAGGTTATTAGAACATAATGTACATATTCCCAAAGTTACAGGGCATAATAATGCTTTAATGTCTGAAAATATACACTTGTCTATCAGTTCATCCACTGATCTGACCCTAGAATTGGGCGCTGTTTTGGCAAATGTACCCCTGTTTTGAACAAAGCGTTAGAAACTGTATCACAGTCTAGCGCATTCTTGCATAGGAATTCCGACAGTAAGTTGGTTCAAGGTGCTACATCATTGGCTTTTTTGGAAAACTGTGTTACAAAGTGTCAGTGACGTTGTCAGTGTTTTGTGATTGATTTGTCTCAGAGTTAGATTTTTTTGCATTACTTGATTTTGAGCACCTTGTTTTTTTATCTGTACATCTTCTTTAGCCTTTAGTGATTCTGTTTTGATCTATACGATATGTATTCGTGATTCTTGGTAGGCAGAACAATTCAAGAATTTTTGTTGCTGAATCTTTGAGATCAACAAATCCAAGATGGCAGATGCAAGGAAACAACTGTCTGCTGCAAGTCTTGCTCATTTCCTGAACGGAGGCATTAGTGGTAGTGGGGAGTTGCAGTCTGTTTTCTTGGACTGTTTCAACAATGGTGAAGCCTGCCGCCATTCAACAGACGACGATGCCAGGTGTTTGAGTGATGACGATGCACAAAGCCAGCTGAAGAAGCGGAAGCAGAGCACATGTGAAGGTAAGATTGCATTGTTTACATCATCGACACTGTCGAGGGCATTGGAGAATGCCTTCTTAGGAGGTAAAATCCTTCAGTTCTAATCCATTAATGTAGCAGATATAATTTCATGCCAAACAAGAGACTTGATTTCCTGCCATATCAGTTTAAAAATAAAAGTAATTAGCTTTGTTTTTAATCGTCAATTGGAACTTTAAATGCATTATGAACTTATTGTCTTCTGAAGACATTGAACTAGTTGAAGTTGATAGCGAAACACTATAAAACAGTTCCCAGCTTTCCAGTTGCACTGCCTGTAACGTGTTCTTTTGCCTAAGAAGTCTTCTTGTTTTTATTACTGCTCCTGAATCCAGTGGCGAAGTCTTGACAGCATGAGTTTGACTCGGAGTAGTTATGAGTAAAACAAATATAAAAAATGTAATGATTCTCTTCCAGATGTGGGTGATGATGCGGATGATTTTAAGCTTGTAAAGACAGATGCCTTGAAGTTTGCTGACTTCAATGACAGCAGCCTATTCTCTACCAATCCTGGGCCTCAAGACAAGAAATCCAAGGCAGATTTTGTGTTCCTTTGCGGCTGCAAGGAAAACAGTGGGAAACCTTGTTTGGAAGTGTTCCCCCTGGAAGAGTTGATGCATGCTTTCATGTTGCTTAACGTCCACGGAGGCGAGATGGCCTATTAGGGACGGGGACAGAGTGGGAAGGGGACGAGAGAATGAGAGGCTCGACTGTGGAAACCACCTGAAAAAGACCGGAGAGACCGTAGACCGCCGCCAGAACAATGGAAGTGTTAAGGCGGTGTTCCCTCACCATTGCCCAGCGACTTGTGCACTGCGCAATTGCTGTTTCAACTGCTGTGATGGACAGAGTCACTAAGACAATGTCCGTTGCATCGCTGTTGACGAACAACTTGGAAAACTGGAAGCAAAAGATGTCCAACTTGCTCAGCCCAGCTCCACCTCCCTTCTCATGATCTTTTCTGGGCAAAGTTGAGGGTCCAGCTCCACCTCCCTCCTTTAAGATCTTTTGATCTCACCTGGAACCCTGACCATTGATGAATGTAAGCCTGCATCAACTTGAACTGTCTTGGGATGAGCTGGACCTTGTTATTCTTGCTCAAATTAGAGCAGGAATTAAGTGTGGTGACTACACTGTATGCTCAAAGCGCAAAGAGCAGGAATTAAGTGTGGTGACTACACTGTATGCTCAAAGCGCAAAGAGCAGGAATTAAGTGTGGTGACTACACTGTATGCTCAAAGCGCAAAGAGCAGGAATTAAGTGTGGTGACTACACTGTATGCTCAAAGCGCAAAGAGCAGGAATTAAGTGTGGTGACTACACTGTATGCTCAAAGCGCAAAGAGCAGGAATTAAGTGTGGTGACTACACTGTATGCTCAAAGCGCAAAGAGCAGGAATTAAGTGTGGTGACTACACTGTATGCTCAAAGCGCAAAGAGCAGGAATTAAGTGTGGTGACTACACTGTATGCTCAAAGCGCAAAGAGCAGGAATTAAGTGTGGTGACTACACTGTATGCTCAAAGCGCAAAGAGCAGGAATTAAGTGTGGTGACTACACTGTATGCTCAAAGCGCAAAGAGCAGGAATTAAGTGTGGTGACTACACTGTATGCTCAAAGCGCAAAGAGCAGGAATTAAGTGTGGTGACTACACTGTATGCTCAAAGCGCAAAGAGCAGAAGAAGCGCCAGAGGCCGAGGACCCAGTATACCTACCAGGGCATCAGCATCCGCAGGGAAAAATTCATGCATTTTCATGGAGTTTTCAAGGACCGACTGTAATGCACTCAGTCAACATTATCTGGACAATGGTGTTACTGCTCATGGTCATGGCAACAAGAACAGAATCCCCAAAGATGCCCTTTCTGTTGATGACATGGAGAGGGTGGTCACCTTCATCCAGAATTATGCTGAAGAGCATGGAGTTTTGCTGCCAGGCACAATACCAGGTTACAGCAGAGATGACCTCAAGCTCCTGCCTTGGATCTGTGTTGGCAATGCCAACAGAGCAATGATTTATATTTTCTTTAACCGCGTTCAGAATACAGCTGATGCTGAGAAGATGGAGGCTGTTCAGAGGATTCACCAGCACATCCAGCAAGCGGCAGGAGAGCGTGCCAACTACAAAGCTGTTGTTCAGAAAACAAAGGTAAAGACTGTTTCCTTTTCAGTTTACTGTGCACTCTCTCTCTCTGAAAATCCAGAGTCGTATGTGTCTTTTTACTTTGCTGATTTCGTATGTTGCAAAGATTTAGACAGTAATAGTTTTTTTGTTTGTTCATAAGATGTGTTTTAGTTTGCCGCAGTTATTTGTATTCTTGTTTGACATATTGAGTGTTGCTGTGTTTGTCATCAGGGACAGATTTGTAAAAAAGCTGACTTGTGTTTAAATCTTTATCCTTGTGTAATATTTCTAATAAAGTATTATCTTACTCTTTCTCTCTGTCTGTCAGTCTCTCTGTCTGTCTCTCTCTCTCTCTCTCTCTCTCTCTCTCTCTCTCTCTCTCTCTCTCTCTCTCTCTCTCTCTCTCTCTCTCTCTCTTATCATTAAATTTAGATTTTTTTCTAAGTGCAGTGAAGCAGGTAGTGGAGAACCCAGATGATGCAATTTAGATTGTTCATTAATTTCAGCAGAACTTCATATTCTTTCCATTTGCTTCAACAGTGGGAAAAGTGTGTTGGCGGAGGTGTTACAGTTTACATGTGTATATTAACATATGTATGTTTGCCACAAAGTTTAACATAGCAACTATGTTATTTTAACAGGATGATGCAGCATCACTTGCATTGTCCAAGTTGGAGGAACCTGGAAACAACCTGCCAGACTGTTCCAGGGAGGGCCTTTGCCACTACAGTTTTGATTTTACCCAGCAGGTTTACTGCCCATCTAATCCTATGAAGCCAGGGCCCATCTTCTGCAAAACTCTCAGGAAGTGTGCTGTGTTTGGTGTGATGACAGAAGCATTGCCACAGAAGGTGGTGTTTTTTCTCATTGAAGCTATCAAGACTGGAAAAGGAGCCAACACAGTCACCAGCTTGCTTGACTTTGAGCAGTACAGCCTTGGGGAGACTGCTTGACATCTGCATGCAGATAACTGCAGCGGCCAGAACAAGAATAATGCCATGCTGCAAAACCTTGTGTGGCATGTGATAACGGGGTGCCACCAGAAAATGACCTTGTCGTTCGTGTTGGTGGGCCATATGAAGCTTGCACCTGATTGGTGCTTTGGCTCGTTCAAGCGGACATTTCAGCATACCAAAATAGACAGCCTGGATGACATTGCGGAGACAGGATTGTCTGCGTCAACAACAGAAATTATCATTCCCCAGCTGTGTGGAGACCAGGAGGAAAATTTGGCGGTGCTATCCAGAGACTGGTCACATTTGGGTGCTTTTTTCAGGAAATTTATTGGACTGGAGAAGTACCAACATTTTGAGTTTTTTTGCCACTGGGGAGGTTCGCGCTAAATTGCTGTGTGACAGTGATGTCAAGGTGATGGACTTGAGAAAGGATGCCTCTGGCATCCCCAAGGATGACCTGCGTGCCATCATTCAGCCAGCTGGGCTGAGCCAGGAAAGGAAGCTGGACCTGTTCAGTGAGATCAGGCAATTTGTTACTCATGGACCGCAGCACCGCCTGTGTCCCAAGCCACCAACAGCTTCTTCATCAGGCCCCACACCCACTCTGGCAACACCAGCATCAAAGAAAGGAGCAGGACGGCCGAAGAAAACCCCAAGGGGGCTTGCTGCCAGAAAGTAAAGAGCGTGTACCCAGTTTCTGCCAGGGTCATTGTGGATATTAGTAAACATGTGCACACAGATCAGTGTCATAAATGTTTGAAGTCATTGCAGTTTTGTTGTTGTTGTTTTTCATTTTAATATGTACTGTGTGAGTGCTCAGGGTGTCAGTGACTGCATGATAAATGTACATTGTTATTTTTATTCCTTCACGACTTGTTAATGGCTTCCCAAGTGCAGTGACGGGAACTATTTGTGCTGAAAATCCAATGTACAGATGATTTTGATCTGATTTTATCAGTTTATTCTGGATCTTTAAATTTTGTGTGCAAGATCAGTTTTTTTGTCTGAAATTACTGGTAGATAAGAAGAAAATTTGGACATTGTTGTGTTTAATGTAGTAGTCTCTTTTAATACTGTAGACCAAAAAACAAAAAAAATGGGTGGGATTTTTTTATTATTATTTTTCCTTGGAATTTTTTTAAAATTACAAATGCAACAATTTTTCTCATTAATTTCAGTTGGTAATATTATTCTGTCACTTACTAAATCTTCTGGTACCAAAAACAAGTCTGAGATAATTCTGATGGCAATTAAAGTTACGACTATTTTAACTTTATCAGTCTTTGTACTCAGTTTGCATAAAGTGAGTATGCCGACCCCCATGGGGGTTCAGGTGCTGTAAAAATAAAACTATTTCAGATATTTGAAATCAGTTTTTTGTTTTGTTAATGAAAGGTAGAAGTGTGTGCAAAATACAACAGCTCAAATTGTTATGTTTCCTACTTTGTCCGGGTTTTCTCACGCAGCCTCACATATATGTTAAGGAGGAAATTGAGCTCAGCCTAACTGAATATCACAGATGCATCAGAAGATAAAACTGAAAGATGAAGGGGGGGGAAGGGGGGGGGAAGGGGGGGTTGGTTATCAGAGAAATATTGTGGATACATTATTATTATTTTTTTGTACACATTTTTTGTCTACATGAAATTTCCACAAATATATATATGTCTGTGTCAAAATCGTTATAATTATGAATTAGTTGAACATTATGTGAATGTCAGTTTTGTATGATCATTAATCAGGCTATGGATTCTCCCTACTTTCCATTGGCTATTATTATTATTTATTATTATAGAGAGTTGAATGATCAGTTTTCTTCTTCTTTCCCATTCATCTTCTTTTTCGTCTGTTTTTGAAAGTGAATCATACCTTTTAAGTCAGGTCTTTGAAACTGTGTTTAACCTGCTCATATCAGTTTTGTACTGTAATGTAAAAGAGTATTTATAAAGTGCCTACATGTAGTGTGAGCTCAAAACGCACAATACAAAACAATAGGGTCAGCAAGAGTGTGCAGAAGCAAGACTACAATGAAACCCTACTCATTGTATAAACAAATGCACTAGAACACTTCATCCAGTGTTTTTCTCATCACTTCCAGCACTCGCACACACTCACGCCGTGTGCATCGCAGCGCATGCACACATGCACACAAGTAAGGTACACAGAAATCTGTTCAGCATTCAGAGGGAAAAAGGTGGCTTTTAATTTAAAGGTAGATTTAAATGGTGCTGTGGAAAAGAGTGTTGGAGAGAGTAGTGCAGATTGTTCCAGAATAATGGTGCTGGATGGAAGAAGGCACATTGACCAAAAGACTGGAGTTTTGATGGCCTTGGCCTATTTTTGGAGTGACAGGAGAGAACAAACAGACCATGGAAGTTCATTTTTTCCAATTTTGAATATAATGTCAGCTAATCATTTGCTCTGGTTGTCACTTTATGTTTAGCAATAAGGCTGATACCTAGTTATAGTTCTTTAATATAACTGGACAGTACAGTGTCAGATATGAAGACTGTGCATGTAATATAATTGCATTATGTACATAAATGTTTGAAGACAGTTCCTGTCTTTGATATGTCCTGTCCGTGCTAATGTCTTTATCCATTCCAAGTCTCAGTTCCTGTCTTTGATGTTTCCTGTCCATGCTAATGTCTTCATCTGTTCCGAATCTCAGTTCCTGTCTTTGATGTTTCCTGTCCATGCTAATGTCTTCATCTGTTCCGAATCTCAGTTCCTGTCTTTGATGTTTCCTGTCCATGCTCATGTCTTTATCCGTTCCGAATCTCAGTTCCTGTCAGATGTTTCCTGTCCATGCTAATGTCTTTTTAGGGGGTGGGGATAGCTCAGTGGTTAGAGCGCCGGACTCTTGATTGAAAGGTCGTGGGTTCAAATCCCTGCAGGAGCAGCAGGAGAATTTTCTTCTCCAGGGTTGACTTTCTGTGCTGACTCTTATTTCGGTATCTGTTCCACCCCCGTGTCACCGCAGTAGCATGTAAAAGACCCTAGTTTATTCTGCCAAAGGTGCAGGTGGCAGGTTACAGCTAAACACTCAAACACCCTAAGTATGTGGCTTTACATGAAGTGACATGGTACATGGTTGTATGGTGTACACAGAACTTGCGCTGAGACGGCTGCAGTTTCATGTGGCACCAGCCATGTCAGCACTGTAAGTACACTTTGGTGGATATTCAAAAAACGCGCTATAAAAAGCTAGTCACTCACGTAGAACCACATGCGAGCACAGTGAGTGCTCAAGAGAGCAGAGAATAGCGCTATATAAGCGATCATCAATCAGTCAATCCATTCCAAGTTTCAGTTCCTGTCTAATGTGTCCTGTCCATGTTAATGTCTTTATCCATTCCCAGTTTCAGTTCCTGTCTGATATGTCCTGTCCATGCTATTGTCTTTATCCATTCCAAGCTTCAGTTCCTGTCTGATACTTCCTGTCCATGCTATCGTCTTTATCCGTTCCAAGGCTCAGTTCCTGTCTGATACTTCCTGTCCATGCTATCGTCTTTATCCGTTCCAAGTCACCCAGGCATTTGCTGCCCGTTTTAAGCTGTGTATATTTAGCTCTGTATAGTCAGAATGCCTGTGTGTGCAGGTGCCTGTGTTTGTGTGTGTATGCGTGTGTATGGACTTAGAATAGTCTCTAAAAATACATTTATTATTATCATTAATGATATATTTTGCAGTATGCCATCCATAGTGATAAACACAACTGACATGGATTCAAAAACTTCAGGGACAAGTGCAACACAGGCCTTGCGAACATTTCGAGTCTTAAGAGCAGTCAAAACGATATCAATATTTCCAGGTAGAATGCATGCGCGTGTCTTTGCATGAGTGTTTGTGTGACAGCGCACGTGTATGTAAGAGAGTAAGAGTACATGAACGTTCTGTGTCAGTCATAGCACCCCCCCCCCACCCTCACAGCCCAACCATAATAAGGGGGGGGGGGGGGGAGCAGAATGTCTGTGCTTCTGTGTCAAGCTGTTGTCCAGATTATATGATAGTATATCCTGTAAGCGGTGGAACCTTCTGTAACCAAATTTGGTATGATGGTGCATCATCATAAGCTGGGGTGTTGTGTGAAAAATGTGTTTGCTACGTTTATGGCAAGGTCACAGTCACTCCCTTCTTGCAGCCTTTCGCTCCAAACCTCACAGTTGTGTGTTAAAGTCCAGTTACTAGCCAACTGACTTGGAGCTGATTCATCAGTGTCCTCAGTAGATCAGTGGCTCTTCTAGCTTTTCTGGATACCAAGCGCAATCAAAACTAATGCATTTTCAAATGTTTCCATGACTGGTTTACCGCATTTGTACGTAACGTTCAGACCCCTTTCCATGACTGGTTTACCGCATTTGTACGTAACGTTCAGACCCCTTTTGGTGGAGTAAGCTTGACTTGAACCCAAGTGCCTGTTTGGGTATTGAGACATGCACAAGCATGGACCACGCAGAGATGATGATACGTTGCAACCATTAACATTCTGCCCTTAATCTTTCAGGTTTGCGTACGATTGTGAATGCAATGCTTCGTGCCATCAAGATGCTGCTGGAAGTGGTAATGATGACCGTCTTCTGTTTGCTGGTCTTCTCCCTGGTCTCGGTGCAGATCTACAGAGGTTCCTTGCGGCAGAAGTGCGTCCGTGACCCGATGCTGCTTAAGAGAGAGTGGAATGTCACCTTTGTGGAATCTTACGATGCCTTCTACTACAGGATGGTGCATGACAAGAGTATGTTGTGCACACCTTTTCTCTTTGGCTCACATCAGAAGTGTATGTAATGATCAGGGCAGTCGGCCATGAAGTCATACAGTCATTAAACCCACTCTGGACTTCTTGAGATCTGACCTCAAGACAGTTCTGTTTCCAAAACAGTAGACCTGCCATGTTTTCTATTCTCTGCTGCTATCTTCCTCAGGGCACTGTTTGTTACCTGTAAATTAAATTGTGTTTTATAGTCAGTATGCTGGTGCCAGTATGTATGCGCATGCATGTATAATAATAATATCAATAATAATAATTATGTACATTTATCGTGCGCTCATCAACACCCTGAGCGCTCACATGATACATATTAACCTAACTTTGATATTCTATACACATGTAGAGCACAGTCCTACCAAAACAGTTTACATTGTGTATTATACAGCAGAAGGGGAAGAAGAAAAAAGCGCCCTACACACACGCGCACGCACACACTGACTGTAGCAGAAACTGGGTACTGATATTAGTTGGATGAAAATACTGTGAGAAGAGGAAGGTTTTTAGTTTGGCTTTAAAAGATGACAGGGTTGAGCAGTATCTAAGGTCTTGCGGGAGTGTGTTCCAAATGTGGGGTCCAAAGAAAGAGAAGGTGTGAAAGCCATGAGTCTTGCGTTTGTATTGTTGGATTTGTATGTGTTTATAATAGTCCCTCCAGGCCAGATTTTGCACTGTATAAATGTGTCAGTTATTATTATGTGACTACCCCTGCTTGACGATGTGTGCATTGTGAGTGGGGGTGCTGAACACAGGGAATGTACATTACTGCATGGTGTATGCAGACAGATACATATTTGCTAGAATTGTTCAGGCAGTTGTAGTCAAGTTTGGAAAATGCTTTTTAGTAACAGCAGAGTCCTTTTGCTTGCTTTTTCATTGCATTCTTCTATTTCCTTTTGAGAAAATTGGTAGTTTTAGATGTTTTTGGCTATGCCGACCAGTACAGTAAATAGTGTGACCAGCAACCGCATCGGGTTTGCATGGAAGGTTTATCAACAGAACTGCATTAGATATCAATGGTATGCATTGAATTTCAAGAGAGAATAGCTGTAAATTGCATTTGCACAGGTTATAATTTGTTTCTTTGTTTTAAATCCAGGAGTGCTGTCCATTTATGCAACTTACTAGCATTTTGAAACAGAGGCCAAGACTTACGTTTTGCCTGTGATGTGTTCCAAGATTAATGTCCCTTTCAGCAATGGGTGTAGATGTGATGAGGCACCACGTAGGGGACAAACAAAGGTGTGCACAGATATTGCTCACATATTACTCCCCAACAGTTGCTTGCTCCCACATGATTTCCATTTAATTGTCTAAAACATCATATCATCCAGTCAGTGACAGGGTTCACGTTAATCAGTAGTTTTCAGTATTTTACCAGTTAAGATCATATTATGGGGGGGGGGGGGGGGGGGCAGTAGTCAGTCAGACGTACCACCTGTTATTTTGTTTGTTTGACTGATTCTCCAAAACGAAAGACTAAACAAAGAGATACAGAGAATGAGAGAGAGTGTGTGTGGCATGCTTGGTGTGTGTGTGTGTGAAAGTATTTGTGTGTGTGTGTGTGTGTGAAAATGTGTGTGCTTGAGACGGGGAAGGGAGCCGGGTGTTTGCTAGTAGAGCTCTAGAAGCAGTATAGATGGCTGTGTATCTGACCGGTTACAGTGGATTTTCTGACGAGTTTCCATGAACCGCTTTTGCCACTTTATAGATGTGGCATTGGTTTGGAAAATGTCTAGCGCAATCACTAAATGAATGCTTCACAGTGGTGTTGATGTGGTGACAGTTTCAGTAGCCTAGATCTAGATCAGCCTTCAGACTCAATATATATTTTTATTTTTTTAAATAAAGGTTCCGTTTTAATTTGCTTTCACCCCCAACCCCAGCCCCCCTCACTCCCCTTTTGTAGTGTTTATGTTAATAGACATTATTTCCATATTCATCTGCAGACAACTGGGAAATGACTTCAAGTGGAGATTATGTACTGTGTGGCAATGCAAGCGGAGCAGGGTAAATTACCCAAGAACACTCTTTTCAGATTCAATCTCTTTCATTTCTCTCTTTTAATGTAGTGTGTTCTGTGCTTTGTCCATCCTACATGTGACTTTGTGTAGCATCTTGTACTTTGTGAAGCAAATGTGCTATGGGAATAGCTCAGTGGTACAGCGCCAGGCTCTGGGTCAAAAGGAGAGTTTTCCTCTCGGGTGTCAGCTTTCTGTACTGTTATTTTCATATCTAGGGGAGCGGGGATAGCTCAGTGGTTAGAGCGTCGGACTCGTGATACAAAGGGTCCCGGTTCAAGTCCCGGCAGGAGTGGCGGGAGAAGTTTCTTCTCTGGGGTCAGCCTTCTGTGCTGACTTTTATTTTGGTATCAGGTCCACCCCCATGTTACTGCAGTAGCATGTAAAAAATCCCAGTCATTCTGCCAAAAGTGCAGGTGGCAGGTTACAGCTAAATGCACATACACCCTACCTGTGTGGCTTTGAATGAAGTGACACTGTAAACTGGTGTATGGTTGAATGGTGTACACAGAACTTGCGCCGAAATGGCAGCATTTCATGTGGCTCCAGCCATGCAACAACCAAAGAGCGCTACCAGTACACCACTTCCGTGGATATTAATAACACAAGCTGTAAAAGTTTGCAGTCACTCATTTAGGATCACATGCGACATGTGCGCAGTGAGTCTGCTCGAGAGCAGAGAATAGCACTATATAAAAGCTATAAATAATAGTATCTGTTCCACACCTGTGTTGCCTTGGTGACGCATGAAAGGTGTTCAGTGTGGTAAGACATATGTTTGCTTACATGGGTGCTTTTCCTTCTGTGAGTTCCATACTGAAAATTATTTACCCCCCCCCCCCCCCCCCCACACACACACACACACACCCAGCTAGTTAGTAGTCCACCTGTATGCTCCACTGTCAGGTGCTTTTACTACTGTGTGTCATTGGGTCATATTGTAGGCCATATGAACTGCTGGTTTTTATCATTGGCGGGAGCTGCCACTAGCATCATTTTTGTCATGACAAAACATGTGTTACGTCGCAACAAAAGTATGCTTGTCGTGACAAAACATATTTTTGTCATGACAAAACATGTGTTATGTCGCAACAAAAGTATGCTTGTTGTGACAAAACATATTTTTGTCATGACAAAACATGTGTTATGTCGCAACAAAAGTATGCTTGTCGTGACAAAACATATTTTTGTCATGACAAAACATGTTATGTCGCAACAAAAGTATGCTTGTCGTGACAAAACATATTTTTGTCATGACAAAACATGTGTTATGTCGCAACAAAAGTATGCTTGTCGTGACAAAACATATTTTTGTCATGACAAAACATGTTATGTTGCAACAAAAGTATGCTTGTCGTGACAAAACATATTTTTGTCATGACAAAACATGTGTTATGTCGCAACAAAAGTATGCTTGTCGTGACAAAACATATTTTTGTCATGACAAAACATATTTGTTGCGACAAACATATATATATATATATAAAATGATACTTGTGGCCGATCCCGCCAATGATGGGTTTGGACTGTGAATTCAAGACAAGAATGCTGTCACAGTATGACCTCATTTTTCTTCTTCTTCATCTCCTTTTGTCTTGAACAGTGAAATGCCAACTGCGACTGTGCTTGATGTAAACAAAT
This sequence comes from Alviniconcha strummeri, assembly GCA_963584105.1. NCBI lineage: Eukaryota > Metazoa > Mollusca > Gastropoda > Provannidae > Alviniconcha > Alviniconcha strummeri. Next base: position 21,910,286 of record OY757550.1, on the reverse strand, counting down.
ATACTCTTATCTGTTCTGTTTTGTAGGACAGAATGATACTGAATTTTCATGGATCTATATTTAAATTGTTTTTGTTTTTTTTCATAGATGGGGACTATGATGATGGGTCATATTAGGTAGCTAGCAGATAGAGACTGTGATCATAGGTGGTGTCAGGGTGTTACTTCATTGGGAGTTCTGCACAGCAAGCGGCATGTCATCTAGTGCACGGTTGCCGGCAGAGACTAGCAGCTGAACCATTGACAATTAGATGCAGTTTGCGATCTGGGTGGAAATGCTGCAGCTACGCAGTTCCCATGGGTATTTTGGATATGTGCTGCTAAAAGTTAAGATGGAGGCTGTGGTAATAGATAATCTCAGGGCATTAACAACTGGAAACTATAATGATCAGTCATAGAAGTGCATTAACAGATGGGGACTGTGATGACATGCCATATCTGGTGCTAATAGAGACTACGACAGTGGGTCATATCAGGGCATCAATAGACGGACTACGACAGTGCTTCATATCAAGGCATTACTAGATGGAGACTATGATGATAGGTCATAACAGGGTGTTAATAGAGAGACATGGGTCACACCAGGGTAACAATAGATAGAGACTATAATAATGTTTTTGTTGTTGTTGTTTTTATCGGGGTATTAATAGAGACAATGACAGTGGGTCATATTAGGGTGATGTTAGAGGCTGTGACAGTCAGTCATAGCAGGGTGTTAGTAGAGACAATGACAGTGGATCATGTTGGGGTGTTAGTAGAGACAGTGACAGTGGATCATGTTGCGGTGTTAGTAGAGACAATGACAGTGGGTCATATCAGGGTTTTAGTAGAGACAGTGGCAGTGGTCATATTGTGGTGTTAGTAGAGACAATGACAGTAGTCATTTTGGGGTGTTAGTAGAGACAATGACAGTGGGTCATATCAGGGTGTGTTAGTAGAGACAATGACAGTGGTCATATCAGGGTGTTAGTAGAGACCGTGACAGTCAGTCATATCAGGGTGTTAGTAGAGATGATTACAGACAGTCATATCAGGGTGTGTTAATAGAGACAATGACAGTGGTCATATCAGGGTGTTAGTAGAGACAATGACAGTGGGTCATATCAGAGTGTTAGTGGAGACAATGACAGTGGCTCATATCTGGGCATTATTAGATAGAGGCTATAACGGTGGGTCATATCAGGGCATTATTAGAGACTATAACAGTGGGTCATATCTGGGCATTATTAGATAAGACTATAACAGTGTGTCATATCTGGGCATTATTACATGGCAACTATAAGAGTGGGTCATATCTGGGCATTATTACATGGAGACTGTAACAGTGGGTCATATCTGGGCATTATTACATGGAGACTATAACAGTGGGTCATATCTGGGCATTATTAGATGGAGATTATAACAGTGGGTCATATCTGGGCATTATTAGATGGAGACTATGACGATGGGTCATATCATGGCATTACATAACAGCGTTATTAGATGGAGACTACGGTGATGGGTCATATCATGGCAATACATATTAGGGTATTATTAGATGGAGACTATGACGATGGGTCATATGGCGTTACATATCAGGGTATTAGATGGAGACTATGACAATGGGTCATATCATGGTATTACATATCATGGCATTATTAGATGGAGACTGTAGCTGAAAGTTATTGGTAAAGGCTAATGGAGATGTGTATTATTGAGTGAAGATGTAAGTGGCCTTTTTTTCTTCTTTTTTTCAATTGCTAGATTTGTGTGCATTCTGTCTGCCCATATAGCATCGTCATGAGGTTAAGAGATATGCTGTTAGTTATAGAACAGAATGAACTGTATGCATAATGAAACATTTTGTTCACATGTGTGCAGGCTATGCAAGAAAGGTTATATCTGTCTACCCAACATCGGAGAAAATCCAAACTATGGCTTCATGAATTTTGACAATATTTTGTGGTCTGCTCTCATCACATTTCAGCTGATGACAATTGACTACTGGGAAAATGCATACCGCAAGGTAGGCCTGATACGTCAACCTGTATTATACCACAGTTTACAGTATAAATGCAAGAAGCGGACCTTTTAGTAAGATCAACCTCACTGATGGATATATGTGTGAATATGTAAATGAGTTATTCTCAGGTAATGGTGACTGGTAGTGGGAATTGGTGTCTAAAATACTAAATAATATTCAGACCTCCATAATCATGTCAGGTATTATGTATAGGCAAAAACTGAGTGGGATTTAAAGCATAACACAGGGTAACCCCCAAACAAATGCCACCCACAAAAAGGCTAATAACTTCTACATGTTTTCACCAAACTACATCATAGTTGGTGCACATTAACTTCAGTTTGTGCATGATCATGCCACAAAGCGTCCAGTTTCTAGGTCAGACACGTGTTTCATTTGACCCCCTTGGCATTGCAGGCACACTTGCAAGCAGCGCGCATAATTGTCAGTGACACGACAGTGGCATTTGGGAAGTTTTGGGGCAGCACTGGACCTACACAGGACCATCACTAGATATGAACAATGGTTTCAGCAAAGATGGGGCCGCTCCTCACACTTCCAATAACACTCTGTTGTGGCTAAGGCAGCGATTTGAGGACTGACCCATCAGTAGGAGGTGTGACATTAAGTGGGTACCACACATGCCAGATTTTTACCTCTGGGGTTATCTAAAGGACTGAGTGTGTGAAAACAACCTCCAGACAATCGGTGAGTTGAAGACAGCAATTACCGCCAGGATCAGGGCAATCCCCATAGAGGAGTGTGTTTGTGTCATTGACAGTTTTGCACGCTGCTTGCAAGTATGCCTGCAATGCCAAGGGGGTCATTTGGAACACATTTCAGAGAGAACATGTAAGTTGGACTATTTGGAACACATTTCAGAGAGAACATGTAAGTTGGACTATTTGGAACACATTTCAGAGAGAACATGTAAGTTGGACTATTTGGAACACATTTCAGAGAGAACATGTAAGTTGGACTATTTGGAACACATTTCAGAGAGAACATGTAAGTTGGACTATTTGGAACACATTTCAGAGAGAACATGTAAGTTGGACTATTTGGAACACATTTCAGAGAGAACATGTAAGTTGGACTATTTGGAACACATTTCAGAGAGAACATGTAAGTCGGACTATTTGGAACACATTTCAGAGAGAACATGTAAGTCGGACTATTTGGAACACATTTCAGAGAGAACATGTAAGTCGGACTATTTGGAACACATTTCAGAGAGAACATGTAAGTCGGACTATTTGGAACACATTTCAGAGAGAACATGTAAGTCGGACTATTTGGAACACATTTCAGAGAGAACATGTAAGTCGGACTATTTGGAACACATTTCAGAGAGAACATGTAAGTTGGACTATTTGGAACACATTTCAGAGAGAACATGTAAGTCGGACTATTTGACCTACAAACTGGAAGCTTTGTGAAATGATCATACAAAAACTGAAGTCAGTGTGCACCAAATATAAAGTAGTTTGCTGAAACTTGTCAAAGTGATCATTTGGGGGGCTGGCATTTTGTTTTGGGGGGTCAGCCTGTAAAAGAATCACTGTCATACACCCTTTTGATGAAACGTGGATTTTATGTTGGAGGTTGTTGAACTCGCATTACACTGTAATGCAACTTTAATTATAGAAGCCTTCAGAATTATTTCTTCTAATTCATATCAGGACTATTAGAGCATGTAATCAGAAAGTTATGTCTGCAGTTGTTATAAATTTATCTCTCTGTCAAAACATATTTCCTGTGACACCATAATGCAAGTTACACACACTTCAAACTTTTCTCTACTTTCTAGGGAAAGTAAAAACTATGGAAATCATAATTCTGTATGTAATTTAAAACATTGTAAAAACCGTCTGGTTAATACTCAGATCATTATCTGCACTTACTAAAAAAACTATTAGCCGTTTCACTGGGGCGTAACTGCATTACACATGACATCAAGAACCTGGCTGTACTTACTCAGAAACTATTAGCTGTTTCACTGGGGTGTAACTGCGTTACATGTGACCTGCATTGCGTACTTAGAAACTTAGCTGTTTCACTGAGGCGTAACTGCATTACACACCATGTCATGTCCCATGATACTTGAAATTTGTCTTTTTCTGACACCCTGACACCAAAAACCATTATATATGAAATTCTTTGTTTTTTGATCAATTGAGACAACTGCACACATTGTCTATTGTGTTGCTTTTTTTGCTTTTTCTTGCTTTTTTTTTTTACAGTGTCTTGCCCAGTTAATAAAAAAAATGATGCATGCTTTGGTTCAGTTTTTCTTGACAGTATTTTTTACTTTCCAACAGGTTGATCACTCACCAGCAGCCTCTTCATGGAAATAAGTTTGATCATTTTTGTTTTCGAAGGAGATGATCAGGATTGAGTGCGCTAACCTCCTGCTGTCAGCATGAGCTGGGAATGACTGAAGCAGAATGACGTTGTCTGTGTGTCTCCAGGTGCTGCTGACCAGCGGCTCACTCACTGTCATCTTCTTCATAATAACTGTGTTTTTCGGCTCCTTCTACTTGCTGAACTTGATGTTGGCTGTGGTGACTATCACGTATCAAGAAGAAGCCGAGCGAACAAATAAGGTAACTGTAATACTAATCAGGCTTTTATTTTTTTAGCTTTCAAAGACAAAACAAAAAGGGGGTGTTATTTACTTTTGTTTACTTTTACATGTATTCAAAGGGCTGCAACTGACATATTTTGTATGAGACAAAAATGTTAACATTGGTGTTTTCTTGTTCACCACGTAAATGAAGTCTTTTCTAACTTTGCCTGTTATAATGTTGCTCAGGGTCAGACAAATTATACTATGTTTAATGACCTTGATCTTGTTTCAAAGCCCCCATGGGGCCGGCTTCTCGCGCCAGGGGTGTTTAAACCAAGCTGCTCCGCCCCTTTCACTCTTTTCTTAGGTCTAGTTTCTATCTACCGGCCCTTTCAACTATATTTCATTCCAAAAACTCTCCACAATACCTCCGTTTTCAGCTCCCTTCTTATAGCTTATTTCTACCTAACCGGCCATTCTCCTGTATTTATCTACAACACAGCTCTTCTTTATATAATTCTTCTTACTCTCTGCGGTCACCTTCAGACCCAACGTGTTTGCCATGCGCTGCATCCTGTGTCAAAGGATGACGGGATCCTGGTGGCTGAGGTCCCCCGTGGGGTCCAACACGCTTCTTCAGCCCGGACTTCCCCTAGATGGGTGGTTGGGTTGGCCCGACCCAATCAATCGGCTGGTCGTGCTTTGCCCTAATTTTGATTAGAAGGCAGTGGCTCAGGGTCAATCAGGGGATAGAAGTAAACTTTGTTTTTATCAGGTGAGTATATTGCGTTTTGAGCCCTGGTGCACCCTTACTGGAATGCCGCTTGTGTGCATCCCCTTGTTGGACTCAGTGGCGGGTGGGGACAAAACGTAATGAATCTTTCAGAAACATAACATGGCACCCACAAATAAAAAAACATTACGGAACAACGATCAGGATTCAGACTCGGACTCTGAAAACGAACGCTCTTACAACTCCTGCAACAATTGGCCAAGGTTTCTGGTAGTGGAATCGTCAAATGACAACCTCCCGCTGAGCAAACTGTCACCATTTGCTGTTCAAAAGGGTTTCCAGGCGGTGGCTGGAACCCTCAAAATCATTAAAAGGTTGAGGGATGTATCTTTCCTGGTGGAGTGTGGCAAAAGGGCCCAGGCCCAAAACCTACTCCGAACAAACAGATTTATTGACAGACCAGTCAGGGTCTCAGTTCACAAGACCCTGAACTCCTCTCGGGGAGTAATCAGATGTCAGGACATCGCTGACATGACGGAGGTTGAGATCTGAGATGAACTGAAGGATCCGGGTGTGGTTGGCGTGAACCGACTGACACTGAAGAAGGAGGGGAAAGTGATCCCCACCAACACTTATGTCTTTTTCCCCGGAACTCCCGAAAGAGATCACGGTTGGCTATCTAAAGGTGAAGGTGGCCTTGTTTGTTCCGAACCCTATGCGTTGCTTCAACTGCAACAAGTTTGGACATACGGGCCAATGTTGCAAGGTTGCTGCGAAGTGTCCGGATTGCGGAAAAGATAAGCATGAAGGTCATGGTGAGGGACCCAAGCTGTGCTCTAATTGCAATGGTCCCCACGCTTCAGCAGCTAAAGATTGCCCGGTCTGGCAGAAGGAGAAGGAGATTCAATGTGTCTGTGTTGAGAAACTATCCTTTCCGGAAGCCAGACAGTTGGTTGAAGCCAAGATGCCAACTGTGATCACTGGAGGTAAGACTTACGTCACTGCCGCTTCCACCAGAAGAGAATCCAAATCTGTTCAGTGTCAAACCTCGTTAACCTGGGTGTTTTCAGATTGTCCACTCAGGACAACTGAATCTAACGTGCGTTCTTCTGGCGGACCTGGATCGGTATCGACCAGAACACAGGCTTCCTCCGGGAAGTCAAGGACGGTATCGGCCGACGCCAGGGTTCCATGCTAGTCTGCCAAGTGTTCTTCGGAGATGGATAGGGGTTCAGCCGATCCCCCCAAAACAGCCTCTAGGGGTTCCGCCAATACCCAAAAAATGGTATCTAAGGGTTCTGCGGCTCCCTCCAAAAGCGCTCCGAAGGGTTCAGCAGGTCCCTTAAAAACCGCGACCTCGAAAGATGATTCGTCATCTTTGAGGTGCTCACCTACTAAGGTAAGGGTGGATGGGGTCCTGGTGGACGTCGAGGGGTTTTTGCACCCCAGGCGCCCCATTCCTTCCAGCAGACCCCAGGTACCACCCAAGCCTGTAGCTTCGGACAGGCTGAAGAAGGCAGAGCAAAATCTGGTTCTTTTGAACCAGTTTTCTGCCCAGTTTGATGACGAGATGGACTCGTCACCCATCTCGCCTGACTGAAGCAATGGAGCACTCCATTATCCAATGGAATGTGTGAGGCTTTCAAGCCAACTTCGAGGAGCTCGCTCTGCTTTTGAGAAGGGTATAAGCCAGCTGTTTGGATTGCAGGAAACATTTTTAACCAGTTCCAAGACTCCATCATGCTCTGGTTTTAATATCTTAACCAAAAATTTCCTAAATGATAGAGCTACCGGGGGAGTAACTCTGCTCATAAATAAATCCTATCTGTTTAGTGAGGTTCATTTGAACACCCCTTTGCAGGCGGTGGCTGCGAGGGTGACGTTGAACAAGGTTGTCACCTTCTGTAGTATTTATCTTCCTCCGTCAGATCACGTTGCCAAGACTAATCTGATTAACCTAATCAAACAACTGCCATCTCCGTTCATTCTTTTGGGTGATCTCAATGGTCACTCCCGGTCTAGGGTAATGAGTCCTGTAACAGCAGAGGACAAATGTTGCAGGATCTCTTCTCAGAAATGGATTTATGTATTCTAAATGATGGTTCATCAACTTGTATTCATCACGCCACTTGTTCTACTTCCACACTGGATCTCTCCATTTGTGGTCCATCTCTGGTCCTAGACTATGAGTGGAATATACATGAGGATCTGTGCGGAAGTGACCACTTTCCTGTAATCCTAACCAGCAACGCTGTCAAAGAGGAAGCTGCACCTAACAGGTGGAATTTAAAAAAGGCAGACTGGCTGTCCTTCCAAGTTCAGTGTACCTCAGTCATGTCTGCCAAAGATCCCGCCGGTCAGTTTGCTGACCTACTTATTAAAGCAGCAAACAAAGCTATACCAAAAACACGCTTCTCGGAAAACAAAACAAAGTTCCATGGTTTAATAACAGTTGTAAAAGAGCAATTAAAGAAGGAAAGAAAGCTCAGCGAAAGTTTTGTTTCTAACCCAACGCTGAGTAATGTTCAGAATTTTAAACTTTTAAGAGCCAATGAAAAAGGAACTCGTGGAGGCATTTCTGTAATAAGTTAAATTCTAAAACTCAAACACAAAAGGTCTGGAAAGCTGTTAGGAAAATAAAGGGTAAGGGTGGTTGTAATTCTGTTAACCATTTAAAGGTTAACGGTAATCTCATTACCAATAGAAAGGAAGTAGCAGAAGTATTAGCTAAAAATCTGTCAAAAAATTCTTTAACGGATAATTATTCTGATGAATTTCAGAGGATTAAAGCATTAAAAGAAAAACGACGCCTAGACTTCTCTTCCAAAAATGGAGAGGAGTACAACCTACCTTTTTCAGTGACTGAATTGAGGCAATCGTTACAGAGAACCAACAGTTCTGCCACTGGTTTGGACCAAGTCCACTACCAACTTTTAACACACCTCCCAAATTCTGCTCTGTCTGTCCTTTTAAAAGTTTATAACCACGTGTGGGAATCTGGCTGTTTTCTGCCATCGTGGCGTGAGGCAGTAGTTATCCCCATTCCCAAACCCGGTAAGGATCACTTAGATCCCGGTAATTTCAGACCTATAGCATTAACCAGCTGTTTGTGTAAAACGATGGAGAGGATGATCAACGCTCGCCTCATGTGGTCCCTTGAGTCGCAGGGTCTTCTTTCCGAGAAGCAGCGCGGCTTCAGGAAGAACCACAGTATGTTGGATCATCTCGTTCGTTTTGAAACGTTTATTAGAAATGCCTTCGTTAAAAAAGAACACGTCATAACCATTTTCTTTGACCTTGAGAAAGCTTACAACACAACATGGAAGCACGGCATTCTGGCGGACCTCTGGAATCTTGGTTTCAGGGGCCACCTCCCCAGGTTTATTAAGAGCTTCCTGTAGGAACGTTCTTTCAGGGTTAGAGTGGGTTCCACTATTTCTGAGCTACATGAGCAGGAGATGGGGGGTCCCGCAAGGTAGCATCCTGTCCTAGCCCTTTTCAGCATTAAAATTAACAACATTGTTAAAGCTGTCTTAAAAGGTACTGATTGCTCCTTGTTTGTGGACGACTTTGTGTGTGAGTGGAAAGACGTTAAACAGAGTGGAGAGAGCTACGCAGCTGTGTGTAAACAACGTTCAGAAGTGGGTGTCTGAGAACAGCTTCAAGTTCTCCACCTCTAAGATGGTCTGTATTCATTTCCATCAACGGTACGGTTTTTTCCCAGACCCTAACATTCTTCTGGGAAAAACACCCATAAAAGTAGTCAGAGAAGCAAAGTTCCTTGGTGTTATCTTTGACATGAAACTTACTTTTAAGAATCACATTCAATACCTTAAAACCTCCTGTCAGAAGGCTCTGGACATTCTTCGTGTAGTGGGACACACTGACTGGGGAGCTGATCGTATTGTCCTGCTACACCTTTACTATTCATTAGTCCGCTCCAAATTGGATTATGGATGCATTGTGTACGGATAAGACCGTCGGTCAGTTCTGAAACAGTTGGATCCTATTGCGAATCGCGTTGGGTGCTTTCCGCACATCTCCTGCTCAAAGTCTATACATGGCAGCACATGAACCGTCGTTAACCACTCGCCGATTAAAATTGTCTTTAAACTATGTTTTTAAACTCAAATCCCTGCCAGAAAACCCAGCCTATAGTTGTGTTTTTGAACCCCAAAACACCAGATTATTTGAAGAATCGGAGTTCCACCTCTTGGCATCCACATTCTTCCCCACTTGGAGAAATCCAAACTTAAATTTGGTAGACGATGCTCTCTCACTGGACATCATCCCTTGGAGACTTTCAGTTCCTGCAGTCCGTTTTGACCTAGCCAGTTTTAAAAAAGATACAACAAACCCAGAAATATATAAACAGCTCTATTTACAACTTATCTCTGAATACCCTTTATCAGAAAAAGAATTCATTGACGGTTTTAAAACAGAGGATGGAGTTGCTGTGGCAGCTGTATCCACAAAACAAATAAAAAAACCTTTTACATGTCAGCTTCCAGACGACAGTTCAATACATACAGCAGAGTTGAGGGCTATTCTTTCAGCTCTCAAACATGTTTATTATTCCAAAGAAAAATCTTTTTTAATATTATCTGATTCCCTTTCATCGTTACAGTCAATATTAAACCTAAAATATGATCATCCAGTCTTAGTTCATATTTTAGAATTATATACAGAAATGACAAGAGAGGGGAGGGAGATTGTTTTCATCTGGGTTCCCGGCCATGTTGGCATTAGGGGAAATTCGGCTGCAGATTCTGCAGCTAAGGATGCCCCTGATGGAGATATCTTGGTTGAGCTGATCCCATTCTCAGACCTAAAACCAAGCACAAATAAATATATATTAGAACTGTGGCAGTCTGAGTGGGATGAGTTCCCAGAAAATAAATTATATCAGATATTCCCAGTATTAAAAGAGTGTATATATCTTGTCCTTGGAAAAACAGAAAAGAAGAAACTGTGATGGCCCGATTGCACATTGGCCATTCTTTTCTTACTCGTTCCTTTTTATTAAAGGGTGAGGAACCGCCAGTGTGCATCGGATGTGATAAACGTTTAAGCATAGAGCATATTTTACTTACTTGTTCGGATTATATTGAAATAAGAGAGAGCCACTTTACAGCTAAATCACTGCACATGTTGTTTAAGGATATTTCACCCGAAAAGATTTTTAACTTTTTGAAAGAAATTAATATTTTTGGAATTTTTTTAATTTGATTTCGTTTTTAGTTATGTTTGTGTTTTCACCTTTTAAGCATGGTTTTAAAACTGTATATAGACCCATTTTAAGACATGTATACACATTATTAAAAATTAAATGTACAATATGAGATCTGTATCGCCTTGATATAACCGCACCGGTTGACTGGGCGTAAAACACCAACTTACTTACTTACTTACTTACTTGCACCTTTACTCCTATTGATCGTCTGGGATACCTGTGATTTGTAACTGCTAATTTATTTGCATTGAATATCCTCCAATGATGCAATGCGTGAACTGAAGAGAGAGAGTTATTTAATTATTTCTTGGCTTTTAACATTGCATCAACTGCATAGGGTCACCCCAGGACAAGTCGCATTCAAAATCCTTTTACTTCGGTTCAGAACAGAATTCACGAAATCATGTGTGAGAAGATGAACCACAGTTGTGGACACAGCACTTTTAAGAGCAGTCACAATCATGACAGCAGGAACGTCTCACTCCTCAGTGTTTACATTTCACCTGACTAGAACTGACCGAAAGTCTGAACCCCAGGCAGAATGACTGACAGACAGTAGACACTCAGTTTCATTGAATCATTGCATGTGAGTGACTTCAGAGTCTTAGTTGTTGTATTTTATGTGATTTCCTCTTTTTGTTTGAATTGGATATTTTGCAAACTCTGTTTATGTTTCAGGAACTTGAAGTAGAAAAGGCAGCTAAAAAGCAAAAGAAACAGGCTGTGGCAACTTTCTACAATATAAATAAACTAGCAACAAAACAAAATGTCTGGGCCAGGCTGATTCAAGAAAACAAACTGAGAGAGAAAGAGAAAGGAAGTCCACTGGAAAGAGTAATAAGAATGCGAAAGAATATTCACAGGTGGAAGAAATATAGTACTGTCATAAAAAAGAACTCCACTTACTTCGATCATTACGCAACAGAGGGTCAAACTGCAGCTGCTGTTCAGCGGAATGTATTAAATCATTTCAACAGATGGGTGGAGATTACAAGAGCGGCATGCGCAGCACGAACTGCCACTTCAACCCAGCCACAAAAAAAACTCCAGTTCAAACTCAGTTCACCAGGTAGTGCTCTAGCACAACCCCCACCTTCATGGAAACAAAGCGGTGTCAGTGATAGCAGGTCTGTGCAGGACATCAACTCTAACAGTCCTGGACTGTTGCCAGGCCATGATCGTGCCAGGAAAGAGGCAATGCATGATACCAACTTGAACAGTGCCGGAGCCCCACCTGCTGCTCCAGTGGGTCCAGAGCACCATGGGCTGTATGCAGATGGTAACAATGTAGAAATTGCTGAGGTCCTGGACAACTGCAGCGAGCTGTTAGATGATGACGCTTGCCTGCACGAGCAACCACTTGTTAGAAATAGCAGAGACTTGGCCCAGAACAACTCCCACGAAGCCAGGCCCAGGCAGCTGGCCTGCAGTAAAAAACTCCACAGTGATGATGAGAAAGTTGTCGGTGGCAGCGATTGCAACGTCAATGCAGCTAAAAACGATGGTGCAGCAGTTTCAGCAATGTCTCTGGATCCAGGATTTAAGCCTGCGCAGAGCAGATCCCGGCAAATGGGAGGGCCTGCCCCATTTGGCCTGCAAGAACTGTCGACCTTGTTACCCTCACACAGCGGGAGAGTAAGTACTGATCAGGCTGGTGCTGAATGTTGCAATCCTTTCCTTTTGACTTGCATGAAAAAATATCAGTATCTGTATCTGTCAGTGTTGGCTAGATCATCCAGGCATGGAAGAGGCGTTAACATCATGATTTTTATCTTGAGTGTTATAAATGTGATCAGCATGAAACTCGGCATTGAGGAGTGCTTATTTTTCAGTCATGCTATTTTGAGTAAAGCCCGTTTTTGATTGGGCAAACATTTGCTTCACCAACATAGTTTGGGTTATTTGTTGAACCTGGCCCAACATAGTTGGTTCTTAATTGGACAAACTTTTGTTTCGCGAACCTAGTTCAGGATATTTGTCGAACTGCGGTGAATCTGTATTCGGGGTCCAAAAAGCTTTGCTCAACATGTTCTGGGAATATTCACCCAGTTCGGTGAACATTGCCACTGACTGGCTGAGAGCAAAGCTCTCATGTGAATGAGGAAGAAATCAAAATAATAATGGATGACTGTATCAATACTTCACTCTCTTCGGACGGAATTGACTTTTTTGTTGACTTGCGGCAGGCACAGCCTTGTCTCTGGGACCCACAATGATATAGTAGTTAGTTGAATTACCCTGAGAGGGAAGATTAAAGTATACTGACTTGCCTTTAGCCTACATTTTGGATCATGCTGTCTGCTGCACTTCTGCCTCAAGTTTGGGCCAAAGCTTGTGTCTCATTATAAGCCAGTTAAGAACGAAGCTTAGCCTGTCAGACTGTTTGAACCATGTTCAGTGAACTAAACATTCAGTTAAGAAATGAATTAGAGTTCATTGAACTGTCTGAAGTATGTTCAACGAACAAACAGTTTGCCCAATTGAGAACAGGCTTAACCTTTGCCACATTTCAATGTTAAATTGGCATCAGACAGCTAGAATTGAAAGTTGTTATCCATGGTAAGTTCTTGTCTGGTTGGTTGAAACTTTCCAAGCCTGTGAAATACGTGGATTAGTTATTCACAAACTACCGTTTGTGACATTTATGTTCAAGGGAAATGGTTTGAGAATTCCTGATGATGAAAAATACCTGTGATTTTTGCGAAACACTAAGAAACCCCAGGCAGATTAGACCAGCAGATCTATTTCTGGCAGTTTAATTCTCCAGCCATGTATCTCACCACTGACCAGCCACTGCAAGAAATGGACCACACTTCCCAACTCTCTTCCTCTGTCGGGCATCCCTCTTCACTTGCATCTCTTAATTCAACATGGAAAACCTGCCTCTACTGTTCTGCACTCTGATTTGCCATTTCTTTCTTCTCTTTTCTACCAGCCATCCACACGCACCACGCGGTCACCGATCCCAACCAATCAGAGATGCAGAATATAGCTATTTTTAGCGCAGCCTTTTGTCTCACATGCTGGTATCACAAACAGCGGCTCGGCACACACTGACTCAGTAGAACACGTTCCAAATGTCCTGTTCATTAAAACTTTTGTATTCCTAAAGCATTTGGTCAGTTGCTTGTTGGTACAGCAAAATTATTTTTTGTAACAGAGCATGTCGCCCTCAGTTGCAAGCCAGCAGCCAGTGTCCGGTGAGTGACATCTTTGTGATCACTTGATTTCCTCGCTGTCACGCACAGTTCAGTTCAGTTCAGTTCAGGATGGCATCCGTGTGCTGGGAAAAGCTCCTGCAGGCTGAAGTTTGCCCAGTGTTGCCCTTGAAATGGTTCCAGTGTTTGTCCAGTTGACAGTTGCTTTAGTGGCCCTTTCTCATCCTTTCAGGGAAGGTCATGGAACGCTTCCTCTTTGCAGGCCTGTTGAGGAGTGCTTCCTCTCTTAAAGCCCGTTGAGGAGTGCTTCCTCTTTCAGGGCATGTGCAGGAGTACTTCCTCTTCCCAGGCCTGTTGAGGAGTGCTTCCTCTTTACAGGGCTCTTGAGGAGTGCTTCCTCTTTTAAAGCCCGTTGAGGAGTGCTTCCTCTTTCAGGGCATGTGCAGGAGTACTTCCTCTTCCCAGGCCTGTTGAGGAGTGCTTCCTCTTTACAGGGCTCTTGAGGAGTGCTTCCTCTTTGCAGGCATGTTGAGTGCTTCCTCTTTGCAGTCCTGTTGAGGAGTGCTTCCTCTTTGAGGGCATGTTCAGGAGTGCTTCCTCTTTGAGGGCATGTTCAGGAGTGCTTCCTCTTTACAGGCCTGTTCAGGAGTGCTTCCTCTTCACAGGCCTGTTCAGGAGTGCTTCCTCTTTACAGGCCTGTTCAGGAGTGCTTCCTCTTTACAGGCCTGTTCAGGAGTGCTTCCTGTTTGCAGGCATGTTGAGGAGTGCTTCCTCTATACAGGCCTGTTCAGGAGTGCTTCCTGTTTGCAGGCCTGTTGAGGAGTGCTTCCTCTTTGCAGGCCTGTTGAAGAGTGCTTTCTCTTCCCAGGCCTGTCAAGGAGCGCTTCCTCTTCCCAGGCCTGTCAGCAAGTGCTTCCTCTTCCCAGGCCTGTCAGCAAGTGCTTCCTCTTCCCAGGCCTGTCAGCAAGTGCTTCCTCTTCCCAGGCCTGTTGAGGAACACTGCCTCTCTCCAGTCCTGTCAAGGAGCGCTGCCTCTTCCCAGGCCTGTCAAGGAGCACTTCCTCTTCCCAGGCCTGTCGAGGAGTGCTTCCTCTTTCCAGGCCTCTCTCCTTCACAGAGTGATGTCCTTGGCTTTATGCCTGCAGGGGCCTGACACACACATGCAATTTGCGATGCCATCTTGACTGCATTCACCTGACTGGGGGAGGTCCCTCCATTGCTCTCTTTCATGCTTATTGTTTTACCGTTACCAGTTTGTATGCAAATGAGGCTTGTCCCAGCCCTCTTGCTTCAGCCCAGTGTGTTGCGCCTTGGGTGTTTGGACCTGTTATTTTTGTACGATAAAATACACCCCAGTTTTTAACTTATGAAAAAAAAAAAAAAAAAACATATAAAAAACAAAAGATCATATATATTTCTAGACATGTTTTGCAGTTTGTTTCTTTTCTAGGCCAGAATATGCCAAGTTCTGGGTTTTTGGTGGCACATGTGTAAGTTGCAACCTCTCACTGCCATAGTGTTAGTTTCTGTATTGCACTTTGTGTAGTCTCAGCACTGAATTCTTGGTACTTGTAGTTCCTCTGCAAAGGAAGAGCATTCGCCATTTTTTCTGGCATCTGTGTTGAAATTATTTTCAGAATATTTTCACTGAGAACAAAATGTGATGGAAAATAAATGAAAATAATCAGTCATTTCAAAAAAATACTTTTTTTTTTTTTTTTTTTTAAATAGTTTACTTTTATTTGTATTGAAGTGTAAACAGGTCTGGGTGTTGGTGAATCAGGAGTTAATGAACCAGTCACAGCCAAATGATGTGAAAAAGAGGACATGTGTTTATACTCTTTTTGTTTTGTGTGGCCATAATTAGCAGTTCATAATCCACTGGCTAGCTTAAACACAGTGTCAGCTTGATTTGAACATTATCAGAATTTATCTCAGAGAACAGGAGCTAAAAGTGGCATTTATATTTGTGTGCCATCCTGTATATTTGCCATACTGTACTCAAGCAAATAAAGAATGCTCTGTTTTTAGACTGTAACAGATATAACTCCAAGACAGTGGACTTTCACTTTTGTTTTATTATGTCTTTGTTTACATGGATGTGTATTTTATGTCAATCACTTGCAAGTAGGTATTGTATTTTGCAGCTCTTCTGTTCCAAATTAATGGTTCTGTGCTGGGCGTCAATAAAAGGATGGTCTCGGATTGCAGGGGACTCAAACACAGAAGCTAAACACCAGAAATGCAAGTGGTGTCGTAAATGCGCTGCCACTGTCTGGGTGAAAGCACGGCTGTCAAGAGTTGTGCAAAGCATTCATGACATGGTGACAGATATTTTCTTTGACCTCTTCATCAACTTCTGCATCGTGCTGAACACCATTGTGATGTCCTTGGAGCACCACGGCATGGGAGACAACTTGAGGCAGCTCATTTCAGTCACCAGCATGGTAGGTGCTGTAGCGGCTGAAACTGTCCGTTTTCACTGCAGCCAATTTTTCACATTTTATGTGATGATTAGTGTTGGTGCAGCTGCCAGATTTTTTGATTTTTTTAGTAGGAATTTGCAGTGGTATTTGGCTGAACACTGACCCACAGCAAACTAAAACTTAACAATGACAAGACTGGCACTGATCATATCGTCACACAGGGTTTTGAACTGTACATCTTCTACCCAACTGTCTCCTTGTGGGAAACTTGACACTTCTGTTCTTTCTTTTTTTTTTTTTAATCAACATAAAAGCCAAAAATCTTATTCAACTGGGGGGGGGGGCGGCGGCAGAACTGCACCCCACCCAAAAAGCTCTGTATGAAAGGAGTAGGACTTTTTTTTCTTTTTCTTTTTTCTTTCCATCAGATTTGTTTAAGGTCTTCCAGATCTAAATATAACACCTCAACAACAACAACAAAAATCCTTTTTTTCTACATTCAATCTAAAATCAACTTAAAGGCGTGAGGTAATGTTTGCCATGCACTGGAGTAAGGCTGGTAAATGACTTAATAATGCTATGGCTGAAGACAAAATTTATGTTTTAGGATTTTTCAGCTGCATTTGATACTATCGATTACCAGATTTTTCTTTCCCGTCTCGAAACTGCCTTTGGCGTCTGCTCTCCAGTGATTTCAATATACCTTCTGGACAGAAATCAATGCGTTGTTGTCAACAATTCTTCTTCCTCTTCTTCTCCAGTCATGTTTGGTGTTCCACAGGGTTCAGTGTTGGGACCTGTGCTGTTTGTTTTGTACACTACTCCACTTTCAGACATCGTAGCCAATCAGTCAACCATCAGCTTTTTGCAGATGACACTCGACTTCAAAAAAGCATGGATGTGCAACAACCAACTCAAAGTTAATAAAGATAAAACTGAAGCCATTCTCTTGTCAACACCTCTGTCCTCATATCACTGCTTACCATCGTCAGTCTTGGTCGGTACACACAAAAATGTGTTTTCAGGCAAAGTCAGGAACCTAGGGTTTATTCCTTGACTCTAACCTCACAATGAAGCAACACGTAATCAGAATCTGTCAAACAGCCTACTATGAACTAAAACACATCAGCTCCATCCGTAGGTACCTCACAGAAGATGCAGCAAAACAACTGGTAACTTCTTGTGTGTTGTCCAGATTAAACTACTGCAATTCTGTTCTCATGGGCACTCCAAACTCTGTAATTCAACCGATGCAGAAAGTCCAAAATACTGCTGCATCCCTCATTCTCAGAGCTCCATGCCATCAAAACTGCACCTCTCCTACAGCAACTCCACTGGCTCCCAATTTCTGAACAAATAAAATACAACACTACTTGCATGTGTTACAACACAATCACAGGTTCCGCTCCCTCTTATCTTTCTGAGCTGCTACACCTTTACAGTCCTTCCAGCTCTCTCTGCTCTTCGTCAGACACATGCATGCTCAAAATCCAACGCTTCAGCCGCAAAACCCATGGCTTTCGCACTTTCTCACACTTTGGCCCCCACATCCAGAACAATCGCCCCCAAGACATCAGGCACTCTGCTACTCTCTCTTCCTTCAAAAGCCAACTCAAGACATTTCTCTTCTCAGAATATTTTAGTTAAGCCACATTGTCCTTCACTCCTGTCAGTCTGTACAGCGTGTGTGTGTGTGTGTGCGTGTGTGTGTGTGTGTGTGTGTGTGTGTGTGTGTGTGCGTGTGTGTGTGTGTGCATAGTTATGCTTGAACCCTTGTCAATATATGTATATATTTATTTATTTTGATAACTTTTTCCACTTCAATGTACATTATGTATGTATGCTTGTTCAGTACTTTGAGCCGCAGGGTAGGCACCTTACAAATTTTCATTATTATTATTTTATTATTAAAACAAAGTAACAAGTGGCCCTGAACTGATTGTAGCATGCGCAATCATTTCCCCATTGGTCTACCTTTGTACTGTGGGATATACAAGTGCATCGTTACCTGCCACCCTGGCAGCTGCACTTCATCTTCAGGGATTTCAGCAGCATGTCATGTCATGAAGATTGCTATGACTGAAGTGAAGGTGTCACTCTGAAAACATTTCCAAACATTCTGCTTCAGCATTGCCACTCTGGTAGCTGCACAGCATCTTCAGGGATTTCAGTAGTCATAGTAATCTTCATGAAGATTACTATGACTGAAGTGAAAATGTCATTCTGGCATAGGACTCTGAAAACATTTCCAAACATTCTGCTTCAGCACTCCCATTCTGACTAAAGACAATAAGACACTAATAAGGGCAATGTCACTAGCCTCCAATTGTGTCCAGATACTTTCCCTGTGATTGTAAAATTCCCCCCCCCCCCCCCCCCCCCCCCGACATCCCCCCCCCCCCCCGACCCCCCTCCAAAAAAGACACACACACACACACACACAAAAACAACAAAAACACCCAAAAAACAAAAACATAACAAGCACAAAAAAATTCCATGAATATTATGCCCTGATATAATGTCGACAGCTCAGTGGGCTTTAAGTGAAAAGTGTGACTTTAATATCATTTAAATGCAGCTCTCTTGGGGATTTCTTCTTCTGCTTGGGCTATAATTTTGCTTCTGCATCTCACTTCCATGTTTCTCTGGCAAAAGTTCATGTGTTTGGGATGATTGGTTTTAGATGATCATTGTTTTTTCCAAAGACCAAACACAAAGAACACTGTTGTTGTTGTTCAAGGGTCAGACAATGCTTTGTGGGTTATTTCCCATTTTCAGTGCCAGTCTCTGGGATGTTTTTCCCTTTTTGTTATTGTTTTCTTTTCTTCCTTACTTCCTGCTCTGCGTTTAATTCCTGCTCTGCGTTTAACCCTGTCAGTGCCCAGTGACTGAACGTTCAGTGCAGCATAATGCGTGCGCTTCCAGTTTTGTTGATTATGGTGGTGTTCTCCAGGGTCAACTTTCTGTGCTGATTTGATTTGGTATCCGTTCTAACCCCATGTTACTGTGCTAGCACATAAAAGATCCCAGTCATTCTGCCAGAAGTGCAGGTGGCAGGTTACGGCTAAGCAACACATGTGCACCCTATATACATGGTTTTGAATAAAGTGACACTATAAACTGGTGAATAGTTGCATGGTGTACGCAGAACTTGCACCGAGATGCCAGCAGTTTCATGTGTAACCACTTCGATGGCTATTCAAAAATGCACTGTGTAAAGCTACAGTCGCTCATTCAGAGTCGCATACGACTGGAGCGCAGAGCCCTGCTCTGAAGCAGAGAACATCACTGTAGTTGCCGTTGTTATGCACATGGGGTCATCCTTGAGATGAGGCACTCAGCAAGTGTTTGTCTAAATAAATATTGCTTGAAATATAACTGAGTAAGCTATTGTAAACAACGAACTTGTGTGTGCCTTGTAAATAAGAGCTAGATTAAAGGGGAACAGTACTACCAATACACAGAGCCAGGTTTATCAGTAGCACAGGCATGGCATTGAAAGGGTCAAGTATGTGTGCTTCTTCCTGTTCCCATACCATTTCTTGTTTCTTTGAATACTAACTGTTATGACTAGAATGTCAAGGTGTTTCTTTCTGTTACCATTGCATTTTTTGTTTCTTTGAATACTAACTGTTATGACTAGAATATCAAGTTGTTTCTTTCTGTTACCATTACATTTTTTTAATCTTTTTAAAATACTAGCTATTAGTATTATGACTGGAATGTCAAGTTGCTTCTTTCTGTTACCATTGCATTTTTTAGATTGTTTCATTAAATACTAGCTGTTCTGATTGGAATGTCAAGTTGCTTCTTCCTGTTACCACTGCATTAAAAAATAAAGATTTATTTTGTTTCTTTGAATACTAGCTGTTATGACTAGAATGTCAAGTTGTTTCTTTCTGTTACAACTGCATTGTTTCTTTGAATACTAACTGTTTTGACTGGAATGTCAAGTTGTTTCTTTCTGTTACCATTGCATGGTTTGTTTCTTTGAATACTAACTGTTATGACTAGAATATCAAGTTGTTTCTTTCTGTTACCATTGCATTTTTGTTTGTTTGTTTGTTTGAATTCTGTTATGACTGGAATGTCAAGTCGCTTCTTTCTGTTACCATTGCATGGTTTGTTTCTTTAAATACTGAACTGTTATGACTAGAATATCAAGTTGTTTCTTTCTGTTACCATTGCATTTTTGTTTGTTTGTTTGTTTGAATTCTGTTATGACTGGAATGTCAAGTCGCTTCTTTCTGTTACCATTGCATGGTTTGTTTCTTTGAATACTGAACTGTTATGACTGGAATGTAAAGTTGCTCTTCTTCTTTCATGGTGTGTGCAGGTTTTCGCTGGTTTGTTTGCTCTAGAGGCTGTGTTGAAAATTATTGGGCTGGGAATTCGCGGGTACTTTGTAAGCAACTGGAACCGCTTTGACTTCGTCATTGCCATTGTCAGTATTGTCAGCATCATTCTGGAACAACAAAGCGTCAAGGGAACTCTGTTCTTGAGGGCTTTCAGACTTGTAAGCACTTGTTTTCTTTATCATTGTCTTGCTCATTCAGGCCCATGTAAAGCATAACATTGTATAATACTGACACAGTGAAATTGCAACAAAAGCATTTTCGCTAAGGCAAACAGAAAATACTCACAGGAAGGTCATGTAATGGAGCTTAATGAGTCAAAGCTAAGTAAGTACCATGTAGTTCATTTTGAATGACCCCAGCAAAATGAGTCAGCGCTGAGTAAATACTAAATACATTGTAGCTCATTCTGAATGACCCCAGCAAAATGAGTCAGAGCTGAGTAAATACATTGTAGCTCATTCTGAATGACCCCAGCAAAATGAGTCAGAGCTGAGTAAATACATTGTAGCTCATTCTGAATGACCCCAGCAAAATGAGTCAGAGCTGAGTAAATACATTGTAGCTCATTCTGAATGACCCCAGCAAAGTGAGTCAGAGCTGAGTAAATACCTTGTAGCTCATTCTGAATGACCCCAGCAAAGTGAGTCAGAGCTGAGTAAATACCTTGTAGCTCATTCTGAATGACCCCAGCAAAGTGAGTCAGAGCTGAGTAAATACCTTGTAGCTCATTCTGAATGACCCCAGCAAAATGAGACAAAGCTGAGTAAATACATTGTAGTTCATTCTGAATGACCCCAGCAAAATGAGTCAAAACTGAATAAATACCTTTTACTAGTTGTAGCTCATTCTGAATGACCCCAGCAAAGTGAGTCAAAACTGAATAAATACCTTGTAGTTCATTCTGAATGACCCCAGCAAAATGAGTCAAAGCTGAGTAAGGACCTTGCAGTTCATTTTGAATGACCCAACTCCTCGTCCAGAACACAGGCATGTGAGTGTACTTTAGCAGAAGTATCCAAATGTCCTAAGCCCAGTGGGTGCCAATAGCAAAAACAAAAAAATTACTCTGTAGAAACTTTGATCTTGATCACATCTTTCCTTCAGAACTGTGTCCTAACCGTGTGTCAGACTGTTGCCAGAAATGAGATGCATTGTAAGCTATATGTAATGTCTGTATAGTCAAGTGATCTGTGGCTGTACAATGAGAGATGCATTGTAAGCTATACGTAATGTCTGTATAGTCAAGCGATTCTGTGGCTGTACAATTGAGAGATGCATTGTAAGCTATACGTAATGTCTGTATAGTCAAGCGATTCTGTGGCTGTACAATTGAGAGATGCATTGTAAGCTATACGTAATGTCTGTATAGTCAAGTGATTCTGTGGCTGTACAACTGAAAGCACTAGCAGGTTGGGTTATTAACACATTCTGCAGTAATTAGTTGCACATGGCATATCTCACGACTGTGGGAAAGTGATCAAGCAGATTCACACAGCAACAAGCTCAGTCACTCACAGAATCATTCTACTTCCCCCCCCCCCCCCCCCCCCCCCCCCCCCCGCTCAACTCCCACCGCTCTTTCAGCACAAATTTCAGTGGAGAATTAGTCTCAGATATTGAATCAAAAATGTGAGTGGTAAGCATGTCATCATGAATTCACCAGTTGACAGTGAGATTATAATTATGTTCAGATGTTTGGAAAGCTAGTATAGCTATGTAGACTGTCTGATTGTCTGGCCTGTACTGAAGCATTATCAGTTTTATAGCTTTCATTTAGATGACAGTCTAGCACTTGCAGCTAAAAACTACTGTGCTTTAGAACAATTATGTGCCAAGAAGAAAATTTCTCACCTTCAGATCTAGTTGTCAGGGGAAAAAATGTCAATCCTAAATGGCTAAAGGCACTTGTATGAATCAAAATTGATGGCACTGAATTTTTGTGTGCTGTTGAAAGCAGGGAAAGCAGTGACCACGCTAGCTGTGCTGGATACAGACTTGTCATTCATTACCAAATATGGAGGGGTCTTTGACCTTATGAATATTAATGAGTTCAGTTTGGTCTTTGACCTTATGAATGTTAATGAGTTCAGTTTATCAGTTACAACTACTGTTGGCCGCCTGCTCATCTGCCGCGTGGGTGCAGACCAACTTCTCACTTCTGACGTAACTCCCTCGGTTGTCACAAGGACTTTTATAGTAAACCCCCCCACTAAATTAGTAAATGGTGTGAGAATGTCAAAAGGTTGGCTGATCAACTTCTTCCCGTAAGAGCACGCTGAACCTGCTGGACAACAGAGCAGGAAGAACTGTATATCTGTTTTCTCTCCACAGTTTGTACCTTATATTAATAGTAATGAAGTACAAGTTGTATGATTATGGAGGAAAATGGTTCTTCAATTGTCACAATTTTAGTTTAAGGTTGGTTTCAGTTTCTAGCTCGAAGAGTTCACACAGTGACGTTTAATAGTATCATGTGATCTCAGACGCTTATACCAGTTAATAGTGTCATGCGTTGTTTTGTGTGAAGCTGCGTGTGTTGAAACTGGCGCAAGTGTGGCCAGCCATGAACACGCTGCTGAGAATCATCGGCAATGCTGTGGGTGCTCTGGGTCAGCTGACTTTCATCCTCCTCATCATCCTCTACATCTTTTCCATCATCGGCTTGCTGCTCTTCAAGGGCAGATACAAAGGAATTAACTTTCCCGAAGGTGTTCCCAGGTTAGTCCTGTGCTGCTGCTTGCATCCCCTGCCCATATTGATTGACTCTCTCCACTGGCAGTTTGGATGTTCTAGCAGACTCACGGCACTCACTTTTTTGGTCTTTTTCCTTCGCTGTTGTGCATAGTGGATTATTTGGTGTTGCCCTAATCCACCAAACTCTGATCTCACATGACCTTTAACAGGTGTGTGTGATTGATCTACATGCATGCTTTTGATTACTGACTCCTGTAAATAGGTTTGTCGTGAGTCCGAAGGCCCTGATCTGCTTTTAACTGCTGACTCCTGTAAATAGGTTTGTTGTGAGTCTGAAGGCCCTGATCTGCTTTTAATTACTGACTCCTGTAAATAGGTTTGTTGTGAGTCTGAAGGCCCTGATCTGCTTTTAATTACTGACTCCTGTAAATGGGTTTGTTGTGAGTCTGAAGGCCCTGATCTGCTTTTGAGCAAGGCATTTGACAAATACACAGTGATTCATGCAATGCTGTAGCAATTATAACAGACAGGTTGTGACATCACCGCCAAACATCTATTCTAACCGTGTCATGTAGGTTTTAGACTTGCTCCATTCTTGTTCTTATTCTGCTCCATTCTGTTCTGATTCTGCTCCATTCTGTTCTGATTCTGATCTGACACGAACCCTCTGACATCCAGTGAAACACCGCAAATGTAGAACTCTGAACTACACAGTTCCAATGTTATCAGTCTGCAGTAAGTAAAAATCAGGTAAATCTTGTAAATGTGATGGAGTCATCTGAGTTTTTTGCTCTTCTAAATGAAATTCTGGTCCATCTTTGAGGTTTCTTCCTGTTTTTTCAGTCTCTGTTCAGTGGCACTGGAGAGTGCTAAAAAGTTATAAGTTGCCAGGGAAGTTTTTGTTTGAGCATTTGCTGTGGTATCAATGCTTTGAAAAAGGAACAGATTTTAGTCATTTATGAAACTTGGTCAAGGGAAATGATTCTTTCAAAAATTGGTGTACATGCTAAAAACTGAAGTTGTATTTCTATTAAAGTCCAGTCGATTGACTTCAAACTTTATGCATGTGCTTTGCATAATTGACTGATTTGGCAAGAGCGTAAATGTTATTTTGGGGGTTACTCTTTCAATGACAGCTTAAAAACTGTGCATGATGGAACAAACAAATGGATTTTACCTGTGCATGCTTTCACACAAGACTCCATAATTAAATGAAAATGAGTATTTTCCTGTTTTGAGTGTGAGTCAGCTGAGCATTGGCCATTTTTCTTTTTCTTTTTGCAGAATAAATGATCTGTTTTAGCTTACCTGTTGGACAAAATGTGCTGAGGAAGGTACTTCCTTAATCAAACTGTTGAAATCAAAACTTTTGTAATTCTTGGTAAGGCCCCGATATCAGTTCAGTCTGTTCAAGTTCAGATCGTAAGAAATATTTTTTATATTATGACCCATTTTCAAAAGGTGAACTCAGGTGTTGGAAAATAAAACATTGCATGAAAATAAACTTCTGCTGTCAGGTTTACCTGATTAGTGAGATGTTTAGGAAAAATGTACCCAAAAGATAATTTTGATTTTTAAAATGATTTATAGACATTTAAAAAAAAAATCAGCACTGATGTGTTTTGGTGTGACTAAAGACACCGATACAGTGAGTTTCAGAGTCACTGTTTGGTATTGGTGCAGTTGACAAGTATATATAATTATATGGACTAGCTGTGTGATTAATACATGATCCTGTGCTAGTCAGTCTTTTACATGAAACTGAGTACCTTTATCAGTAAATTGTCGTGTCATCAGTAACTTCCAAAAGTCTGTTTTCTTTTTGTTTGTTATATAATCCCTGAAAACTCAAGGAAAACAAAAAAACATCCAGGAAGAGCAGCACCTGTTTATTCTTTTGACTCAGCATTTTAGACAAAAGTAACATTTTAAATCAACAACAATGTGAACAAAATGATTGATTGATTTTTTGTCATCATCACATCCACAACAGTCAGGAGGTAAATAACTGACTTTTTTAAACCCATGAAAATTCTGTGAACAAAAAAGTCTTATATCCAAGATGAGCAACACCTGTTTATTCTTTCCACTCAATATTTTAGAGAAAAGTATCATTTCAAGTCAACAAAAACTGAAAAAATGTGTCGTCATCACATCCACAACAGTGAACAACATGCTTTTTTAAGTCCATGAAAACTCAGTGAACAAAAGTGTTATGTTTTTTATATCCAAGATGAGTCTTTTGGCTCAGTATTTTAGACAAAAGTAACATTTCGGGTTAAAAAAAAATGTGTGTCAACATCACATGTGCAACAGTCAGCAAGTGAACAGCTCACTCACTGAATGGAAAACCTTCAAAGGATTGATTGTTCACAACCAATGTTTAATGTTTTTACAGACCTGTAACAATGTTGCTAACACTGAGTTTAAGAAAAATATCAATTTTGGGGATTAATTTGCCTTAGTTATACATTAATTTCATCTTGTGATTGATTCTAGATGCTCAGACAGTTCATAGCCAACCGAATAAAAGCTTTTTCTTTACTATTATTAGTAATAATATCAATTTTAAATATTTCCCCCTTGTTCCTTTTATCTGTATAGGCATACTGTTCTAATTGCGAATCTTAACATACTTTTCCTCCCTATGCAGATGGCACTTCAACGACTTCTTTCACTCATTCATGATGATGTTTCGTGTGCTTTGCGGGGAGTGGATTGAGCCACTCTGGGACTGCATGAGGATTAATGCTGTTCCCGCTGCCGGCTCCTGTGTGATCGTCTTTTTTCCAACGCTCATCTTCGGAAACTTTGTGGTACAAACAACACTGTGGTGACCAAGCTGTCTGTATTATATGCTTCCAGGACAAATCATCAGTAACGCATGCGCACTCTAGTGATTCAGTGTACTTCTTAATACCTTTAAATACCTGCTAAATACCTTCAGAAGCCAGATTTGTATGTAGCCATGTGCATGTGTGCAAGTGACTGGGGTGGGTGGGGGGGGGGGGGGGGTAGGTAGTGATACCATTACTGATTTATCACATTATATTATTAGTCTTGATCTGACTTATTTTGAGTGTAAGCACCTTGCCTTCATATGAGGAGAGGCACAGATGAACATTCGTGATCATTACAAAATGTTGAGTACCTTGCAGCCACCAGGTATTTGGCCTAAACATCGTGTTACACTGTTCTTAAAACTCAGCAGAACATTTGCTGTTTGTGTTTCTGGTTCAAGAAATGCTCTTCATGTTTGGTCCAAAGAAAAATGAATGCAAGCCCAATTGCTGCCGTCCCAGTGCTGTATTTTACCCAGTTTGTCAGCATTTATAAATGCAGAACTACTACCACATACTCCTCTTGCTGATTCAAGTCACTATAGTTAGACACACTGAAAAATGGCCAATGTGTGCAGGTCCTGAACCTGTTCCTTGCGCTTCTGCTGAACGCCTTTGGTGAAGACAGCACTCATGACAAGAACAGCGCTGAAGCCAAGCGCCTGAAAGAAGCCAGAAGGCGAATCCGGTCTGTGTGGAGGGCGATGAGAGACTGCTGCTGTCGGCCAAAGGGTGTGGTGCTCCTTTTACACCAACCCGTTCAGCAGCACCCACGAAAACAGGGTTTTGACTGGAAAAAAGCAACAGGTAATTGTGGGTTTTGGGGAGGGAGAGGGTGGGGTGGGGGCTGATCAGCTGGAAATAAATATTTACATTAAGGAGACAATCACTTGGAGCAAAAGATCATCTTTCTTTCTTTTACTGCATGGTTAAACATCAGATATGAAAGAGAAATGTCATGACTTTCAGGCATGGGAACTGCGTGCGAAAACACAAATTTCCATGGCAGTAAAACACTTTCTGTGGAGAAAAAAATTGTCTGCAGGGAAAAGAAACCAAGGGTACAAAAAAAAAAAACACAGGGAGCACTGATTTTAGTTCCGCAGCAAATACCTGTCAAAAATATGAAGTGCATTCTTGCATGGCTATCGCCCATTGTAGTTGCATAATTGTGAACACAGCTGCTGCTGTTACTCTCATGGGCAGTCATGCCTAAACCCTTCTGCACCATGTTTTGGCTGAGGAAAAGTGAATGCTCTGAAAGTTTTGAAGGTGAAAGATTAACATGCTGATTGCTCAAGTTGTAAACCGTGGCGAAAAGGTCAGCAACTGCGGCTGTGCCAATAAATGGGAGTGGATATCAGTAAACAGCAGCAGGATTGGTCTGGTCGGTTGGAGATGTGAACAGCCGGTGAGACACTTGAAACTCCATCTGCTTGTACATGCAGTTTTCAAAAATAAATGATAAAATAGTAGACTGCTGCACAACCCCAAACAGTGACGTACACATCAGTATGATGGTCATGTACTTTACGAAAGAAGAAGACCAGTTGAGCTGGAAGTGAAAGTTTGTGAGGAGATAAAAGAAGCCTGGAATGCATTGGCATGCGGTTTCATTATGTTGCAGTTCTTGATCTCGATTTCATACATCACAGGACCTAACCTTCGGTTTAGATGTGACAAGTTAGATGGTGCTTGGGGTGGCAGTCAGTCGTTTGAAGTCTTGAAGTGTAGGGGCCTTCACCTGGTTGTCACCGTCAGCATGATCCAAAATGTAGGCTAAAGTCAAGTCAGTATACTTAATCATCTCTCACAGGGTAATTCAACTAACTACTATGTCATTCTGGGTCCCAGAGACAAGGCTGCACCTCTTGCAAGTCAGCAAATAAAATGATTCCCTCTGAAGCGAATGAAATGGCTAGTGACACTGTCCATTTTTATTTTTATTTCTTCCTCTTCTTCATCCTCTGCTCTCAGTCAGTCAGAGGCAATGTTCATCAAACTGGGCAAATGTTCCCAGAACATGTTGAGCAAGCTTTTTGGACCCTGAATATATCTTCATCGCAGTTCGACGAATACTCCGAACTGTATTCACGAAGCAAAAGTTGCCCAATTAAGAACCAACTGTATTTGCTGAATACTCCCAGCTATGTTCTTAAACAAATGTTTGCCCAATTAAGAACAGGCTTAAAAGGAGGGGTTGACATCATTTATCAGTGTATGATCTCATTTTGATGGCATATATTCAAACTTTCCTGTGGAATAGGCATTCAAAATCTCCAGTAAGTTAATGCATGCATTGTCGAAACACATAACAGGTTCAAAAGAATGCTATTTATTAGGACAAAAACACATTCTGCACATTAACGGGGCAATCCCCTGTATCGAGCTACAAAATGATGCTTAAACAAGAGTTAAATAGTGAAAACAATGAAAAATGGGATGAAAAGCTAAATCACTTACCTGTTTTTGTTTGAGCTGCGTAGTTTTCCTCTGATTTGATTTCCTTTGGTTGAGCATGCATGGTCCTGTTTTTATCAAGTGAAGTGTGGGTATGATTTTCTTGTGTGTTGCTTGCAGCACTTCCCTTTGTATCACACAGTCTCTACTTCATGGGTCTGTGCCTGGAGTAAATAGAGTACACAGATCAACCCTTGCATTGCCAGTCATCTGAGCTTTCACCATTTTCATAAGCTGTTAGATATCATTCGCAAGGATCATTTTTGTCGCAACAAACATGTTTGTCACCGCAAACATATGTTTGTCATGACAAAGCACATCTTTTGTCACAACAAGTCTTTTGTCGCAATTTTGTTGCTACAAAAATATGTTTGTTGCGACAAAACTTTTGTCACAACAAACATTTGTTGTGACAACATAATTTTGTCGTAACAAAAGCTTAGTTTTGTTGCGACTAAAGCATGCTGGTCCCAAGAAAACTGTTGTCGTGGCAAACATGTGTTTGTCACAACAAATATTTGTCGCAAAAAGACTTTTGTCGCAACAAACATAATCTTGTCACAACAAAAGTTTTGTTGCAGCAAGCATACTTTTGTCGTGGCAAAAGACGTGTTTTGTTGCCACAAACACGGGTTTGTGGCGACAAACACGTGTTTGTCACAACAAAACTGATGTCGCAACAAAAATGATACTTGTTGCAGTTCCTGCCAATGCTAGTTTGAAAGATGTAACGTTTTATGGCCAAACTGAGTGGCAGCTCAGTGAAGCTTGGCTGTTGTAGCAGCTCTTTGATCATTCCTGTTGCATGGCTGTGTGCAGAATCTCTGATGAAGGCCAAGGCTGAAGCGTCCTCATCATCGCAGAAGGATACTGACACTTTTTTTAATACCATCTCGGCTGTGTTTGTACCCTTTGGAGATAACGATCATAAGGTTAACATTTTTCATCACGTATTGGTCTCCAGCTTCAGCCATTACAACTCTTTCTTAAACCACATACATGCATGCACACGCGCGCACACGCACACATACACACACACACACACACACACACACACACACACATGTAACACACACACATACACACACACACACACACACACACACACACATGTAACACACACACACACACACACACACACACACACACACACACACACACACACACATGTAACCCACATACACACACACACACACATGTGTAACACACAAACACAAACACACACACGTGTAACACACACACACACACACATACACACACACACACACACACACACATGTGTACACACAAACACACACACGTGTAACACACACTCACACACACACACACACACACAAACACACATGTGTAACACACAAACACAAACACACACACATGTAACACACACTCACACACACACATGTAACACACACACACGCACACACACAGTATATAAAAATGTGGTCTGTGTAATGCTTAATGTTAGGCCAGCTGGCTGACTGGCGTGAACAGTTATTAATGTTGCAGTTTTCTGGGACACTGTAATCATTGCATAATGGTGAGGCATGTAAGTAATTAAGTAAGTAAATTGGTGTTTTTCGCCCAGTCAACCAGTGTGGTTATATCAGGGCAAGGGTCTACTGAGCATTACCCAGTCATACCACTGTCAGCGACCATGGCCACATTTCAAGGTCACAGCAACATGAGACAGTTGTAAATCTTCAAAACTGTGTATTCAATATATTTAATAACAGTGATAATGATCATACTCGTGGTGCAGTATCTCACCGACAAGGGTGAGCATACACACACTGTGCTTTACAAGATCAAGTAAAAGATGTGCCTATATCCTTAAAAATAATAGGTAAATATGTTGTATTCTTTGCTCAATGCATGCATGTTTGCACATGAAAGGAATGTGGGGGGGAGGGGTAGGCAACGGGTGACTCTCGGAGGTACGTAGGAGTGAAGGCGTGCCTTGTGCTGATTTGTGCAGCACTGGTGTTGATCACGTTTCAGCTCCACTTTAATGGACTTTGCTTTTAGCCAGAAAGCTCCACCCACTTGGGCAGAGGGAGTAAACAACACAACATAGGTTTAGGGGATGTCTTTCGACATGGTGTCACTTGAAGTCTTTTGTCATGGTGTCACTTGACATCTTTTAACATGGCATCACTTGACGTCTTTTGAGGTGGTATCACTTGACGTCTTTTGACGTGGTATATCACTTGACGTCTTTTGATGTGGTATCACTTGATGTCTTTTGACGGGGTATCACTTGACATCTTTTGACGTGGTATCACTTGACGACCCACAACTCTCCAAGCTTCCAGATCTCCCCTGTCCAGAGCATCCATCCCCTCACTACATTAAAAAAAAATGTGCCATTTGGTGACCACCGAGAACAATTTATGATTCATCCCCCACCTCCACTCCACAGCAGATCCCTTCATCATGCTGAAAAGGTCTGAGAGTTTTACCACCTTTACTATGGAATTTGATATGCCTCATCTATTTCCCCAGTGGTTTATGACTCGTACTGCCACATCCACATCAGACGCACAATAACGCACACAGTAACACACACACATGCACACCACAAACACACACACACGCATGTACACGTGTGAGCATGTGCGCATGCATGCGCACACACACATGCACACACACAACACACACACACACACACACACAACACATGTAGACACACATACACATGCACACATTTTATTACATTTTCACTGTACAAGATTTTGCACACTCATTCACGCATCTGCATGGTAATGCCAAATTAGGTAGAAAATCCTTTGAATGTCTGTCAGCGGAGCTTGCTCTTGCTTCCATTTGAACTACAACTGTAAACAGGGTTTACACAAACATATTTCTTGCCCTGTGAACGTTTTACCCTGACACAGCTTGCACTGTTGACAGTGCATCAGCTTTGACAACACTTCATTGTCAGTGTGACAGGTCAGCGTTAGCTCCTTGGGTGTTTTCCACATCAGGTGACACATCACTCCAGGGTGTGGATGCCTGCAGAGCACATAACTGACGCTGTGATAACCAGACATGATTAGTGTTCTTGTGAAAGTGCATTTGCACTATTCCCAGGGATGATTTTTCTGCACTTTGAGTAAATCGGGCAGCATGTCCTTCGAGCTTGAATCAATCATCTGAGCTTTTAACCCCTTAACTGCCCAGTACATAAGTTTTCGGGGCTGAAAAGTGCACACATACACACCTGCATACAGTATTTTTGATGGTCCTGAAACAAATCTACTTTCAGTACTGTGCATTTTGGTAGAAGTCCTTTCATGTGCTCTGACAAAGAGGGGGAAAAGCCTTAATGATTTCAAATTTGGCGCTTCTCTTGGTTTCCCAAGTGGCAGTGCAGCAAGCCCAGCAGTGAAAGGGTTAATGCTCTAGGGGTGTGTGTCAGCAAGATAATGCAATGCCTTATGTGGAAGAGGGGGTCAAAAGACGAGGTAACATTGTATTTCTGCAATCAATCCTCTGAGCATTCACTCTCGCAACTGCATGGGTCAGCAAAGGAATGTGTGCATACTGACGATATGGCGGAGGAGGTAAAAGCAACACGATGTCTTGTTTCCCCAGGTTCGCAGAACTGGTGCCGCTTTGCCGCTGGATCTTGCAGAGGCCAGAAACCACCTCAGCTTGAAGTCGGCACCAGAAGCCAAAGAAGCACCACCATGCTGGCCAAACTGCATCCTCACTAGCATGTAAAATAATGATATTAGAGTATTTATAAAGTGCAACATCTTGTCCATAGACCGACATGAAATATTATGTATTTTGTGTCAGTGGTATGAAGAATGCGTATAGCATAACCTAGAGCGCACAAAGCCAAAATGATGGAGTAACTTGAATGTAGCTGATGATCTATAAAGTGAGCTGACGAAAATAGTAAAAAGAAAGTCTGTGCACGCACACCAAAAAATCAACAACAAAAGTGGAAACGTTCAGTAAATATGCCGTTCACAGAAAAGTTTGAATCGACTGAAACGTTGTCTGCAGCATTATTTTCCAAAGATGAACTGCTGCAGACAATGTCAGCAAACCCTGTTCTCATCTACCGCAGGATTTGTTAACAAGGTGAAGTTGAAATTGAGGCTGTCACCATTTGCTCTCATTTGTATTCTGTGTCAACACACGTTTTCAGTTTCGTAGTCTTCTGCCTTTGAGTAAATTCAGATATATATATATTGGGTGATTCCTAATTCCATGTCTGGGATCGTGTCCTGTGTCAGTTGACCTGAAATTGTTACTGAGCAGTTTGCCAAGAAATGCAATTTCTGGCCAGTTTGATAGGAGACTGAATTGCCTCTTCCAGATATTGTTTAGATTTGATTTCAAATATTAGTTAACCATTCTTCAGAAACATATGCATCTGTTATTCACAGACAGGGCACTACCGACTTTAAGGCATATTGATCAGATTTAAAGGTGGTGGTGGGGGGAGGGGGGAGTATCATCTTAAAGACTGAAAATTACGGTAGCTTATGCGTTTATTTCGTTGTCCAGATTCCAGCCACGGCTGAGATGACAATGAGTTTGCAAGTAGATCTAGTTTTGAGTGACAGAGCATCCACCAATGAGGCATAACTCATTGAATCAGTCAGTGTTGTCACTGTGCATACAGTGACGCAGTGATGTGGCTAAAATGCCTATGGCACCCCAAAAATGCAATATTTACGCTACATTTTGCAGTGAGCGCGACCCCTGCTATAAGTAGAGTCAGTCTTTTGTGGAAGCTGTGCGGTTAGCGGCCGTGGAAACACAGTCTGAATGCTCCAGTGGAGCAAAAGTTGGTGGGCACTGCCATCTAGTGGCAGGTTGTCAGTAATAGGTGGAGATCAGTGATCGCTTAAGACACGTGTTTGTGAAGTTGTTAAAAAAGAGAGATTGCTATTGAGCAATGCATGCATTATTCACACCAGAATGGACCAATTTTTTTCAGGAAAGACACTCGAAACAAATTCAATCACAGCTCTTGTGGGAAGTCATGGATGAGGTTTCGAACGCAAGTGATGAAAGCCATCAACAATGATGTTTTTGAGTATTTCGTCCTCTTCTTAATCATGGCCAGCAGTGTTATCCTGGTGAGACTGAGAGTGTGGATTGGTACACGACTGAGAGTGTGAGTTGGTATGCGACTGAGAGTGAGTTGGTGTGCAGCTGAGAGCGTGAGTTGGTATGCGACTGAGAGTGTGAATTGGTATGCGACTGAGAGTGTGAATTGATATGCAGCTGAGAGTGTGAGTTGGTATGCGATTGAGAGTGTGAGTTGGTATGTGACTGAGAGTGTGGGTTGCCATGCGACTGAGAGTATGAGTTGGTATGTAAGTGAGTGTGAGTTGGTATGTAACTGAGAGTGAGAGGGTTGGTTGCTATGCGACTGAGAGTATGAGTTGGTATGTGACTGAGAGTGTGAGTTGGTATGCAACTGAGAGTGAGTTGGTACGTGTGAGAGTGTGAGTTGGTATGAAACTGAGAGTGTGAGTTGGTATGAGAATGAGAGTGTGAGTTGGTATGCAACTGAGAGTGTAGGTTGGTATAAGCCTGAGAGTGTGAGTTGGTAGGTTTGGTACCCAGTTGTGAGCACGCTCAGCTGCTTGTGAAGACCTCAGGCAAATCCTTAGAAAGGGCATTCTTCATAAATCATGTAAGTTGCATCCAAATAAAAGACCTGAATCTTAAACATGTGTTGGATTGTTGAGCTAAAGCCTTTGTCACTGGAAAATGACCAATTTCTTATTTGGCTGTTGTATATAATGTGATCTTTCTTTTAGAGTTTAGTGATGTAAACATGCATAATAATGACAGTTAAAAGACTCGCCCAAACTACTGACAGGCCGGTATTGGGGTGAACAGCTAAGCTAGTGATGGTTAAAAGGCCCTGCCGAAACTACTGACAGGCCGGTATTGGGGTGAACAGCTAAGCTAGTGATGGTTAAAAGGCCCTACCCAAACCACTGACAGGCCAGTATTGGGGTGAACAGCTAAGCTAGTGATGGTTAAAAGGCCCTGCCCAAACTACTGACAGGCCAGTATTGGGGTGAACAGCTAAGCTAGTGATGGTTAAAAGGCCCTGCCCAAACTACTGACAGGCCAGTATTGGGGTGAACAGCTAAGCTAGTGATGGTTAAAATACTGAGAGTGTGAGTTGGTATGCCCAAACTACTGACAGGCCAGTATTGGGGTGAACAGCTAAGCTAGTGATGGTTAAAATACTGAGAGTGTGAGTTGGTATGCCCAAACTACTGACAGGCCGGTATTGGGGTGAACAGCTAAGCTAGTGATGGTTAAAAGACTGTCCAAACTACTGATGGGCCAGTTTTGGGGTGAACAGCTAAGCTAGTCATGGTTAAAAGACTGTCCAAACCACTGACAGGCCAGTACTGGGGTGAACAGCTAAGCTAGTGATGGTTAAAAGACTGTCCAAACCACTGACAGGCCAGTATTGGGGTGAACAGCTAAGCTAGTGATGGTTAAAAGACTGTCCAAACCACTGACAGGCCAGCATTGGGGTGAACAGCTAAACTAGTGATGGTTAAAAGGCCCTACCCAAACTACTGGCAGGCCAGTATTGGGGTGAACAGCTAAGCTAGTGATGGTTAAAAGGCCCTACCCAAACCACTGACAGGCCAGTATTGGGGTGAACAGCTAAGCTAGTGATGGTTAAAAGGCCCTACCCAAACTACTGACAGGCCAGTATTGGGGTGAACAGCTAAGCTCAGCAAGCTCTTGTCTGAGTACTTAACCTTGTATAATATAATCATTATTTATTATCAGTATAATTATAGAAACAATTGTATACTTAAATAATGATTAATCAAATGATATCAATAGAAAGGGGTTTGACATCATTTCTGGCTTGTACAGGTGACACCATTGTGGTCCACTTATTCTGCCCAGCTGTCTGCTTATACCCTTTAAGTGTGCTAGTTTTAGAAAACTTTCAAATTCATAACTCACTGATGAAAATACTCTTGTTAGACATGAGTTTCTGCAGTTCATGAGTGAGTGCATATTTGTGCCTGTTTAGATATGAACGAGTGAAACAACAGCTTTTTGAATCGTAAAGGGTTTGAATGTAACTTGATTGAGCACGTGTGCTTCTTGTTAAAGAGTCTGTATACACATGCCTTCTTTTTTGTTTGTTTGTTTTGTTTTTGCAGGCATTTGAAGATTATGAGTTCCAGCATATTATACCCCACGATTCCAGAACAAAGTACATTATCTCAGTCATAAATATTATCCTGGCTGCACTGTTTACCACTGAAATGGTGCTGCGATGGATCGGATTTGGAATCACCAGGTACTTCACCAACGCCTGGACTCTCATTGACTTTGTGGTTGTATTGGTGAGTAGTTTATTTGGATCAGTCACTCTCATTGACTTTGTGGTTGTATTGGTGAGTAGTTTATTTGGATCAGTCACTCTCATTGACTTTGTGGTTGTATTGGTGAGTAGTTTATTTGGATCAGTCACTCTCATTGACTTTGTGGTTGTATTGGTGAGTAGTTTATTTGGATCAGTCACTCTCATTGACTTTGTGGTTGTATTGGTGAGTAGTTTATTTTGGATCAGTCACTCTCATTGACTTTGTGGTTGTATTGGTGAGTAGTTTATTTGGATCAGTCACTCTCATTGACTTTGTGGTTGTATTGGTGAGTAGTTTATTTGGATCAGTCACTCTCATTGACTTTGTGGTTGTATTGGTGAGTAGTTTATTTGGATCAGTCACTCTCATTGACTTTGTGGTTGTATTGGTGAGTAGTTTATTTGGATCAGTCACTCTCATTGACTTTGTGGTTGTATTGGTGAGTAGTTTATTTTGGATCAGTCACTCTCATTGACTTTGTGGTTGTATTGGTGAGTAGTTTATTTGGATCAGTCACTCTCATTGACTTTGTGGTTGTATTGGTGAGTAGTTTATTTGGATCAGTCACTCTCATTGACTTTGTGGTTGTATTGGTGAGTAGTTTATTTGGATCAGTCACTACTGATACTTCAGTCAATGTCATTCTGTTGGAGCGACGTGCACTGAATCAGTTCCAATAGAACAACATCCACTGGAGCGACATCCATTGGAGTGAATTTGCTGCGAGCTCATGGTGCATGATAAAGGCATTGTGGGCAGGGCTAGCTGGATAAAGATTCAAGATTATTATTTCATCAGAAAAATTAAACTTGTGGTTATACCACATCACTGTAGACAATAACACAGATTGCTTTATTTAAACTTGAGGAATAGTTGTTGAAAATTCAGGTAATGTTGAAAGGTACAGGTTGAACCAACTGGTACTTTATGTTGTGGGGAAATGTGTGGTGTGTATGGGGCGTGGCGGGGGTGGGAAGGGGTTGTGCAGGCTGGCATGTTCATGGGAGTGTGGAATATCTCAGTGATAGAGCACCAGACTGGTGACCAAAAGGTTCAGTCCCCTCCTGGAGGAGCAGGAAAATCTTCTTCTCCACATTCAGCTTTGGGTGCTGACTGGTACCAGGGACCCAGTGGTACAAGTACCACTTTTAGATTTAATGTCATTTATTAAGTATGTCTTATGAGATTGCTTCTATATGATATGTTAGTAAATCTAAATGATACATATTACGTACATGTTTGTGAACAAGCGCATTGAGCTCGCTCAACATGAATAGCGCGATACAAAATTTATGTATTAGTAGTAGTATTATTCATTATTATGATGATTGCTTTTATATGGTGCTCTTCTCCGCTTTCAAGCAGACTCGCTGCTCTTGCATGCGATTCTACATGAGTGAATAGCTTTTTATAGCACATTTTTTTGTTTTTAATATCCACCGAAGTGGTGTACTTACAGCACTGGCATGGCTGGTGCCACATGAAACTGCTGCCACCTTAGCACATTCTGTGTATACCATACAACCATGCACCATATCACTTTATGCAAAGCCACTTACATAAGGTGTATGCATGTTTAGCTGTAACCTGCCACCTGCACTTTTGGCAGAATGACCAGGTTCTTTTACGTGCTACTGCAGTAACATGGGGGTGGAACGGATACCGAAATAAGAGCCAGCATAGAAAGCTGACCCTGGAGAAGAAAATTCTCCTGCCACTCCTGTAGGGATTTGAACCCATGACTTTTCAATCACGAGTCCGGTGCTCTAACCACTGAGCTATCCCCACTCCCCAAGGGAGGCCAGGGATATCTGATCTCACCCTCCTGTCTGCAGCCTTAGGGCTGTCATTTTATTCCTTTCCTATCTCCTCTCTTGTTTTCCTGCCTAGTTCTCTTGCTCTTTCTGTCTGATCATTTTTCGGCTAATGGTCCATTCCCCTGACTATTTCAACCATGTTGTTGTTAAGAGTTAGGATATTTGGAGAGCACTTGTTGAGCAGCTAGGAAATGATAGTTGGTAGATGGCATGTGCAGCTTGCTTGTTAAATTAGGTGGCATGTGCAGCTTGCTTGTTAAATTAGATGGCATGTGCAGCTTGCTTGTTAAATTAGAATGGTCAGTGATACCAGCATATCCTAGCCCTATGTGCTTTTTTTTTTTCTTTTTCTTTTTAATAAGGGTAATATTGAGGGGACTAACTTTTTGAAAATGTGTTTGGTGTTTGTGTGTGAATGTTTTGTGTCATGTTTGTGTAGGAACTGGATTTGACTGGGTTTATATAGATACGTGTGAGAAGAGTCTTGAAATGTGCATTTGCTTATGGTAGAGTTTGCTTGTCCTGCGGTGATCATGGGTGATGACAGGATGACAAGAAGTAGACTTTTTCTCTCAAAAAGCCCACATGGCTGATGAGGTTCGAATCCAGACCTTCCATCATGCATTCTGAACACACATGCTTTTTGACTTGTGGGTGTGTAATGATCAGTGTCACACTGGCTGGTTGGTAGGTAATAATAAAGGACTTGTCATGGTCAGTGTCAGTCTGGTAGGTAATAATAAATGATTTGTGATAGTGTCAGTCTGACTAGTTCATAATAATAAACGATTCGTCATGGTCAATGTCAGTCTGGTAGGGAATAATAAATGATATGTCATGGTCAATGTCAGTCTGGTAGGTAATAATAAATGATTTGTCATGGTCAGTATCAGTCTGGTAGGTAATAATAAATGATTTGTCATTGTCAGTATCAGTCTGGTAGGTAATAATAAATGATTGGACGAAAGTGCAAGTCATCTTGAGGATAAATTGCTCTTCATGTTTCGTCCAAACAGGTATCTGTGACAACTGTGGTATCTCGTGAGCAAGCTGCGCATTTCAATGCTTTTCGAGCTTTTCGGGCGTTGCGAGCCCTACGGCCCTTGCGAGTGGTTAGTCGCATTCAAGGAATGAAAGTGAGTGTTTTCGCTGTAATGGTAATTATGCTTGTATCTGTTTTTAAAAGTGACTGACTACTATTGGGGTATTGTTTTTTCACGTTTATTATGGGCCACTTGTTTTATTTTAACGCATTCGTTTCTTCTTTACATTGTGTAGTGTATGATTTTGGGCACATGATGAATAGCCAGACCCAACCATGAATCTGTGTTGCTTACTGCTAAACTGCTATGATGCAATAGTCGATTAAGCAACTTTCACGCCACTAAATAACAATGGAGATGTGTTGCATACGATTTTACTGGTAAACAACCATGAATTTAGCATGTCGTAAGCAACTCCGTAACTGATCAAAGTCCCTTGAATGTGTTCACCTTGTTCCTACTAACTAAATTAAGGGCAATAATTCTCTCTGGCCCAAGTAAATTTCAATACATCAGTCTCTAAGCAGGCAGTCCAAAGTGCTCTCGGCTGCGTTTCTGCTTAACTAATTTGGTCTAGTTTTAGCGATTTTCATTGACGGATTTTGTGTGTTTTTGATCCAGTCTCAGTAAAAAATTACTGTCGAGAAAAGCTTCATGTCTTGTCTTCCTAATCGTGTTGTTTATTTAGCTGTGAAAAAGAATGTAAAAATTCACCCCGATCTTGGTACCCCTAAGCGCTGCCTTCTGTCAGCGATGCGCATAGGCTGCGAATACCACTTGCTGTATGCAGTTTTCAGACGCGGAGTGTTGGGTGTAGGCTAGTGGAGCCATGATGAAATCTAAATCAATAAAAAGTACTGTTGCTAAGCTTTCTTTCCATATCCACGATGGTTGCCTTCGACAAGCAGAAGTCCTGAATATAGTTATTTGAAGTGTGTTTAACGGATTTTGTGCTGTTTCTAGACCAGGGCCACTCTCATAAAAAATATCAGTAGAAAGATCAGTCTTTCTTCTTCAAAGTTATACTAAAATAAGAGTTCAAAACTATTTGTACGTCCAACACTCAGCCACCGAACGTGATAACAAAGAGATTTTGTTACCACAGCCGTACGGTCAGCCATGGCCGCTGAGGCGACCGCACAAGCGATCGTGCGTGCCAAGTTTGGTGGATTCTCCACTATCATAGTGTTCTACATTGCGTATAAATAATCTTGTTGATCGAGTGAAAGTATGCATCTTTTTCTTGAAAGCCAGATTAAGCTGTCAGACAAATGCTTCTGTCAGTAAAAATGAAAAATGAAGCAGTCAGTGAACGATCGCAAACATGGGCGAGAGCTGGTTTGGGTGTCAATGGGATGATCGACAGATTTATTTATAAACAGCAATTCTAGCGAAACTTTTCTACTAATGACAGTCTAGGAGAGGCTTTATTGGTAATATCCAAGGAGACAGTCGGAAATTCCTGGGACATTTCAAGTGCCATCTTGGGCCACAAATATCAGAAGAATCACTCAACAGATCTAGCGAATGAAGCCAACATTTGCAACAAAAGTGACTGATTCAGTCTGTAAATGGGTGAGTCCATCTATTGTTTTACTGACATTGGTGACTCAGAAATTAGATCTAGATCAAATGTCTGAAAGGAGCATATACTGAAGGACACATATATATGATTACACTCACTTTCTGTTGCAAATTTTGGGTTTATTCATTTCCTATATATTAAGGTAAATGGCTGCGAAAAGAAGACATAGCCGAGACTGCTGTGCACTTTGTTTTGAAATGGGGGTTTGAAGTCAATCCAGTTAGCAACAGTTCCAGGATGATGGAGACAGAGGATTTTGGGGACATCGTTTCTTTTGAAACGGCCTGTAAGGGGATGCAAGGTCAGCCTGAAAAAAATGGACTTTTAAATTTTCTAAAAGTATGGCATCATGTAGAGTTCTTAACTGTGGTTATTTTGGTACAAAAAGTAGGGTGATAGGACAAGTAGAAGAGGAGTTATGTTGTTGTTGTTTTTTACCATTTTACCATATTTTTTACCATTTCTTTTACCATTTTTAAGATTGATGGATGGCTTTTTTTTTTTCTTTTCTTTTTAATGAATTTAGCAAGTTTGATGTGAAATATCTGAAAGAATAATCAAAATGAAGGTCTGCGAAAAAAATTGGGCCTATTATTTGTACTGTGGAAAATGA
Organism: Alviniconcha strummeri; assembly: GCA_963584105.1. Lineage (NCBI taxonomy): Eukaryota > Metazoa > Mollusca > Gastropoda > Provannidae > Alviniconcha > Alviniconcha strummeri. The sequence continues at coordinate 21,869,371 of OY757550.1, read as the reverse complement.
GATTCCTAAATATTAGACAGGTTATATGCAAAATAGCTTCCAGATAGGACCTTAAATCTCAGGATTTCTCTAATTTGCATTTTGTGGGTAAATTGGGGCAAAATATTAAATATTAAAAAATCATAACTTCAGAACTACTCAAGTGATCAACATAAAATTGGTATGACTAAAATCAGATGTAAAAGATCTATGTGAATATATCAGGTCTGATAGTCAGCTATTGATTTACAAAATTGCTTTGGACTACCTACTGTAAGACATGAATTTCTAGCTTTGAAACTCCAAGTGCTTGGTTGTAGAGCCGTCACAAAAACAACAAATCAATAATCACCGCTACCTTCACCTGCAATTGATTCTTGGTATGACAGATTTTCAGTAGAATCTCTTGGCACATTCAAGTCATGTCAAGAAATTCTTTATGCCTTCAAAGGCAAATGTTGGTGCCACACATAAAGAACAAAGACAGTGTACACTATATAAAAGATTAAGAAAAGTGTGGCCAGTTGAAACTGCACATGCGCCCATTTGTCGGATGTCTTGTTTCATTTTCAGCATCTTCTCCTCTATTCTGTTTCACTTTCAGAATCTCCTCTTTCAGGGTCTTCTCCTCTGTTCTGTCTATTTCACTTTCTGAGTCTTCTCTTCTATTCTGTCTGTTTCACTTTCAGTCTTCTCCTCTATTCTGTCTGTCTCACTTTCAGAGTCTTCTCCTCTGTTCTGTCTGTCTCGCTTTCAGAGTCTTCTCCTCTATTCTGTCTCACTTTCAGAGTCTTCTCCTCTGTTCTGTCTGTCTCGCTTTCAGAGTCTTCTGCTCTATCAACAGCTGTGATGGCTTCCCTGGCTATTTTCAGTAGACATCAGCAAATCTTTGACTATCTCTTTTCGAATTCAAAGCATAATTATGACCAGTGTAAATGAGAGCTATTGTCCCTTGGTTAGGTAATGGGGGAATAAATGCCTTTGAGGCCAGTAACTCTACCACAGCAGCAGTGGGAAGAACAGTAGTGATCAGGAATGAGAAGTTTCATTTGCTATGAGGGCTGATGTCAAAGCCACAGCAAGAAATTCTCATTTGCAGTACAAAAGGGCTGACTGACTATTCCAAAACTAACAGTTCAAACCTCATGAAAGGTTCAAAGGAATGCTTATTTAATACAATACATAAAAGGTTCAAAGGAATGCTTATTTAATACAATACATAACAGGTTCAAAGGAATGCTTATTTAATACAATACATAACAGGTTCAAAGGAATGCTTATTTAATACAATACATAACAGGTTCAAAGGAATGCTTATTTAATACAATACATAACAGGTTCAAAGGAATGCTTATTTAATACAATACATAACAGGTTCAAAGGAATGCTTATTTAATACAATACATAAAAGGTTCAAAAGAACGCTTATTTAATACAATACATAACAGGTTCAAAGGAATGCTTATTTAATACAATACATAAAAGGTTCAAAAGAACGCTTATTTAATACAATACATAACAGGTTCAAAGGAATGCTTATTTAATACAATACATAAAAGGTTCAAAAGAACGCTTATTTAATACAATACATAACAGGTTCAAAGGAATGCTTATTTAATACAATACATAACAGGTTCAAAAGAACGCTTATTTAATACAATACATAACAGGTTCAAAGGAATGCTTATTTAATACAATACATAACAGGTTCAAAGGAATGCTTATTTAATACAATACATAAAAGGTTCAAAAGAACGCTTATTTAATACAATACATAAAAGGTTCAAAGGAATGCTTATTTAATACCTAAAAGGTTCAAAAGAACGCTTATTTAATACAATACATAAAAGGTTCAAAGGAATGCTTATTTAATACAATACATAACAGGTTCAAAGGAATGCTTATTTAATACAATACATAAAAGGTTCAAAGGAATGCTTATTTAATACCTAAAAGGTTCAAAAGAACGCTTATTTAACACAGTACAAAATGTGCCAGTTTTCTGTCATTGGTGGGAGCTGCCACAAGTATCATTTTTGTCACGACAAAAGTTTTGTCATGACAAACTCATGTTTGTTGCAACAAACGCACGTTTGTCATGACAAAACATGTCTTTCGTCAGGATAAAAAACATCTTTTGTTGTGACAAAATTATGTTTTGTCTTTTGTTGCAACAAAAATGATATTTGTGGCAGCTCTCACCAATGATAGTTTTAAGGGTAAGCCCCTTTTTCAAGCAACAAAGCAACATATAAGCAACACTTTGAAGAAAGAAAGAAAAATCAAAAGGGGTGTGGCGGGGTGTGGGGGGCTGTTTCTTGGATTTTGTTTCAGTGAGAGAGTTTTCATCACTGGCTTAGGAGTAGAGGCCTTAAAACCAAATAAGCTGTACTTTTAAAAATGGACTTCTGCTTTACCTTGCCCAGGTTTCTTTTGTTTTGTTTTGTTTTTCAGGATTGGGCTCATCTCATTCATGATTTGTGAAAGTTAAGAATGGATATTGAAAAATTATTTGTGTACAATTGCAGATAGTGGTTAATTCTTTGATGCGTGCCATTCCTGCTATTCTGAACGTGTTCATGGTGAGCCTGGTCTTCTGGTTAATTTTCTGCGTGATGGGTGTCCAGTTTTTTGCTGGAAAGTTCTACAAGTGCATCGACATTAACACTATGAATAAAGTGAACGTTGTCGGAAAGTATGTTATTCTTTTTAAGTTAGCATAGTGAATTAAGGTGGCCTGAAGCAATAGGACTATCATGGACTCTTTGACAGTCTTGGAAACATGGCCCCTGAGAGCTGTCAGTTTGAAGCAATAGGACTATCATGGACTCTTTGACAGTCTTGGAAACATTGCCCCTGAGAGCTGTCAGTTTGAAGCAATAGGACTATCATGGACTCTTTGACAGTCTTGGAAACATGGCCCCTGAGAGCTGTCAGTTTGAAGCAATAGGACTATCATGGACTCTTTGACAGTCTTGGAAACATGGCCCCTGAGAGCTGTCAGTTTGAAGCAATAGGACTATCATGGACTCTTTGACAGTCTTGGAAACATGGCCCTTGAGAGCTGTCAGTTTGTTCCCATCAGTGTGCACAAGTGCCATTGTAGAAAAGGCTGGCATATATGGCGAAAGTACCAAATACATACCATTCAGCCTTTTTTCTTCTTGGTTGGTCAAGAGGAAACCAGCATGGTGCAAATGGGAAGCAGAAGAGTACTTGTTTTGTGTTGACTGTTGATAAAAGCAGCCAGACCAAGCCAGCGGATGGAACTGTTTGCACAGGTTCTAAATAGGTTTTCTTGTCCACTTGCTCCTTTGCTTCAGGTCCCCTTTAAGTCTGTGATTTGTGCATGGAGCTGTTCAGTTCTGCTTCAGATCCCCTTTAAGTCTGTGATTTGTGCCTGAAGCTGTTTAGTTCTGTTTCTGGTCATCAGTCAAAGTGGTTGTGATACTCTGTGCATGAAGCTGTTCAGTTCTCAGTTTCTGGTCAACAGTCAAAGTGGTTGTCATACTTTGATTTGTGCTTGAAGCTGTTCAGTTCTCAGTTTCTGTTCATCAGACAAAGTGGTTGGATTTCCTTTTTAAAGATTAGTAAAGTATTATTGTATTGTATCCTTTGATTTGTGCATGAAGCTATTCAGTACTCAATTTCTGTTCATCAGACAAAGTGGCTGTCTTACTTTGATCTGTGCATGAAGCTGTTCAGTTCTCAGTTTCTGGTCATCAGACAAAGTGGTTGTCATATTTTGATTTGTGCATGAAGCTGTTCAGTTCTCGGTTTCTGGTCATCAGTCAAAGTGGTTATCTTACTGTCCATAGCCAAACGTGCAGCTTTGGGGGTTTTCAAGTGCCACTCACAAATAGTGAGATATTTTAAACAGAACGATGATCGCTTTATCATGATTTTGATCTGTCCATAGTAGTTACAGCAACTGTGAACTCATTTCAAGGTCCATACCTTATCAGTGTACAGGTTGGCACAACATGGGTGCAACAGTACATGCAGATCTGACAAAGAACACTGTGTGCCCAGGACACTGAGGTAGTACGATAGTACACAGTCGCTTGCCAGTGTACTGAGGTAGTAGGGTAGAAAAGGGTCTCAACAGTCAGTGTACTGAGTTAGTAAGATAGTAAAGGGTCTCACCTTTAGGTCACTGGGGTAGTATGGTAGTAAACAGTCACATGTCAGTGTACTGAGTTAGTAAGATAGTAAAGTGTCTCACCTGTCAGTGTACTGAGGTAGTAAGATAGTAAAGTGTCTCACCTGTCAGTGTACTGAGGTAGTAAGATAGTAAAATGTCTCACCTGTCAGTGTACAGAGGTAGTAAGATAGTAAAATTCAGTAACTTTGCATTACTCAGATTCAGAAGCATGGCCACCAACAACTGAGTGACACAGTCCCTATGTTCTGTGTCTCTGTTTTGTATATGCCTTGAATTCTGTTAATGTCACTTGTCTGGAGTTTTGCTCATCTTGGTTTGTTTGTCATTGCAGTGCCGAAATGGGGTGTTTAAATCATGGTGACAAACTCTGTATTTGCAGTGCCGAAATGGGGTGTTTAAATCATGGTGACAAACTCTGTATTTGCAGTGCTGAAATGGGTTTTTTAAATCATGATGACAAACTCTGTATTTGCAGTGCTGAAATGGGGTGTTTAAATCATGATGACAGACTGTATTTGCAGTGCTGAAATGGGGTGTTTAAATCATGATGACAGACTGTATTTGCAGTGCTGAAATGGGGTGTTTAAATCATGATGACAAACTCTGTATTTGCAGTGCTGAAATGGGGTGTTTAAATCATGATGACAGACTGTATTTGCAGTGCTGAAATGGGGTGTTTAAATCATGATGACAGACTGTATTTGCAGTGCTGAAATGGGGTGTTTAAATCATGATGACAAACTCTGTATTTGCAGTGCTGAAATGGGGTGTTTAAATCATGATGACAAACTCTGTATTTGCAGTGCTGAAATGGGGTGTTTAAATCATGATGACAGACTGTAGTTGCAGTGGTGAAATGGGGTGTTTAAATCATGATGACAGACTGTAGTTGCAGTGGTGAAATGGGGTGTTTAAATCATGATGACAGACTGTGTTTGCAGTGCTGAAATGGGGTGTTTAAATCATGATGACAAACTCTGTAGTTGCAGTGCTGAAATGGGGTGTTTAAATCATGATGACAAACTCTGTATTTGCAGTGCTGAAATGGGGTGTTCAAATCATGATGACAGACTGTATTTGCAGTGCTGAAATGGGGTGTTTAAATCATGATGACAAACTCTGTATTTGCTGTGCTGAAATGGGGTGTTTAAATCATGATGACAAACTCTGTATTTGCTGTGCTGAAATGGGGTGTTTAAATCATGATGACAGACTGTATTTGCAGTGCTGAAATGGGGTGTTTAAATCATGATGACAGACTGTATTTGCAGTGCTGAAATGGGGTGTTTAAATCATGATGACAGACTGTATTTGCAGTGCTGAAATGGGGTGTTTAAATCATGATGACAGACTGTATTGGCAGTGCTGAAATGGGGTGTTTAAATCATGATGACAGACTGTTAAGCTGGCATGTTTCATTGCCAGTTTCAGTAACTTCAAGTCATTCCAAAGATCACAGGAGTGTTTCCTAAAATTTGTAAAAATTGCAAAGTTTTTGTAAACGTTTGTTTTAACTGTTGTTTGAATGTGAGTGTGAATGGTTGCTGTTCTTTTTTCTTTTTTTCCATTGTTTGGAGGGTAGATTTATAGGCATCTGCGAGAGAGTTTCACCACTGTTCAAGTGATTTTTTGAAGTTATTGGAGTAAACATTTGAGACAGCTAAACAACAAAGTTATTTCAGAGAGAGAGAATATGTATTAAACGCATAAGTGTGTGTGTGTGCATGTGTGTGTGTGTGTGTATATATATATGTGTGTGTGTGTGTGTGTGTGTGTGTGTGCATGTGTATATATGTGTATGTGCATGTGTATGTATATACATGTGTGTGTGCATGTGTATGTATGTGTGACAGAGCGATAATTAATTTTGTCTGGTGTTTATTTTTCAACAGGGCACAGTGTACACAAAAAACCCATGTATGGTTCAACTCCCACGTCAACTTTGACAATGTTGCTAATGGATTTCTTGCCCTCTTCCAAGTGGTATGTACATGCATCAGTGGGGTACCGCTTCTGCAGAAATGACCCTTCCCTCTGTCAAAGACAGTACATGCAGCAGTGGGCTACTGCTTCTGCAGAAATGACCCTTCCCTCTGTCAAAGACAGTACATGCAGCAGTGGGCTACTGCTCCTGCAGAAATGACCCTTCCCTCTGTCAAAGACAGCACATGCTGAGTTAGTGCAGTCCTTACAGCACTCAGAAAAGTGAGGACAGATTTCCATTGACTAAATCTGATTGTCACCACAAAGTGGTGGGGGGAGAAAAAAACACACGTCATAATTATGCCATATGTCATTTCCTTCCTGCTTTGATGGTTTTTTTCCAATTTTTTTATTTACACTCAAAGCAGTTCCAGTGACCAGCAGCAAATCACCAGCAAAGCCTATTAAAGATTAGTTTTAGCAGTTAGCCATGGAGAAGCGGTGGTCAAGAATCCAAACTCGTAAATGTTTCACCATTTATTTTGGCCATGAAGACGGCACTCTGGAACCAACAATAAGCACAGTTGTAGGTCCAGCCAAGTATACATTATTTACACATAATAATAATATATATACATGTTTAGAAATGAAAATACAAAATTATAGTACTAAGCCGTTATTATTACTGCAACATTACATCGGAGCCTATGAAACAACCACAGAGTGGTACTCTCAGTGAAATGCATACGATAACAAAATGTGCTAACCCCAACAAGCATGAATTGAAGAAACATTGCAAGCCAAAGTTGACGGAACAACAGCTAGTGACACTGACATGGAAAGGACACATCTCAGAACAATATCCATTAATAGCATTTTGCAATGGTTCACATTCAGGCATACTAAGGGTCTGAGGGGTAGGTTGCAGGGAACATCTCATCAGACGATATGAAACAACTCCATAATACTCTCTCAGTGAAATGCATTCAACTCTAAAACAAAAGTGGCGTAAGTACTCACACAACAGTTGGTAAAACAGCAACATGAAACACAATTCTAGAACTTAGTAATTTCAAACAACTATCAAACTAATGACTGTAGTATTGACCATACGGGGGTTGGGGGGAGGGGGGATAATTCCAGAACTTAGTAATTTGAAACAACTATAAAACTAAATTATTGTATTGACCATATGGGGTGGGGGGTGGGGGGGGGATCATCCTTATATACAGGGAATATTAGATGCATAATCACTCCTGAGGTGTAGACCTGTACTTAAAGTCATAATGATAACTATAATATGACTCTCTACCCAAAAATCAGAAAGTGAGTCTTGGTCATAAACACCAAATTTGGCACCAGACTCAACGCTTTGCAACCGATCAAGTCTGCAAATCCCAAATCCATTTAGTTCAAGCCCTGTTTCTATTCCTGTGAGTTATTTTGAAAGTCTACATCACAAATACCAGCTATAAATATATAAAATATTAAATACTTAATTTCTGAAGTTTGCAAACTTATAAACAAATACAACACTTCCGTAAAGCATGCAGTGAAAACAAAATGGCCACCAATATTGTCTGCTACTATAATTTAGCTAACAAGCAAGGAATCACGATGGTCTTACAAGTAGCCATTAATGAAATTGGAGAGAAAAAATGGACTAAATTAGCACTGTCCCAGCCACTAAGCCAATTACCACGGATATTAAAAGTCTTGGTGTCTGTCATTGTGTTTGGGTGTACTCTGCACTGTTTTGAAACCAAACTGAAAACCTTCCTCTTCTCACCATATTTTCGCCCCAACTAATATCAGTACCCAGTTTCTGCTACAGTAATTGTGTGTGCATGCATGCATGCGTGCATGCATGTTTGTGTGTGTATGTGCATGTATGTGTGTGTGTGTGTGTTTCCATATAATGCCTTACATAAATTGTTTAGGTACGACTGTCTTTTGTGTGTATAGAACATCGTATTTAGGTTAATATGTATGATGTGAGCACGCAGAGCATTGATGCTCAGGGCGTTGATGAACTCATGATCAATATACATTATTATTATTATTAATATCTTTGCTTCTGTTGAAAACCCGAGAGCTGTTTCAAGCTCAGTACACCAAGAGCAGTAGGCAGCTAAAGCATGACAGCACTGTGCGACTGCATGTCATGACGAGAACAAGTCAGCTGATACTCTAATGCGTGCATTGTGGCAGAATGCTACTCTGAAGAAAAGCCATTTCTGTGTTCCCGGCACTCTGAAGAAAAGCCATTTCTGTGTTCCCGGCACTCTGAAAAAAAGCCATTTCTGTCTTCCAGACACTCTGAAAACAAGCCATTCCTGTTTTCCAGGCACTCTGAAAAAAAGCCATTTCTGTGTTCCAGGCCACTTTTGAGGGTTGGATGGAGATCATGACAGATGCAGTGGATTCTACATTTGTGAGTGCCATTACTCTCTTTCTTTCCACATGTATCGCAACCAACAAAAAAACACAAAGTGGTACATCTGTACAGTTAAAGGATTAGTGTAGAACGTACCACATGGTTTTGTGAGGTGATAAAGGATTTAATCTAAAATATGTTGGTGCAGTTGTATTCAGCTCCAAAAATACTTGCATCTTCTCCCAGACTTGCTTCCATGGTTTGACCCAAGACTCCAACGCCAGCTAGTTGAAGTAGATTGCTCATTCTCTTAGCAGGCTCCAACTACCTGGCACCAGATCCCCATTTCTGTCAGTGATACTGCTGTCAGTTCTTTGAAATCTTCCTCTGAAAACCTGTTTTCAAAGACTTTTTCTTCAGTCTCTTTGCCTTGAGATACATGTGTGTGTGTGTGTGTGTGTGTGTGTGTGTGTGTGTGTGTGATGTACATGGAATATAAATTTTCACTGATAAGTATTATTTGTTTTTTCTTATTTCTCATTTGTCTGATTTTTACAACAGGTTGATAAACAGCCAGAAAAGGAGGCATCTCTGTATACCTACCTGTACTTTGTGGCTTTCATCATCTGTGGGTCCTTCTTTTCACTCAACCTTGTTATTGGTGTTATCATCGATAACTTCAATGTACTGAAGAAGAAGGTCAGTTATGATGAATGTTAAGAGTTTTTCCAGTTTATGCTAAGAATTATCAGAGACCCCAAAACAAATACCAGTCCAAGAAACTAAAATGCATTAAGAAAGAAAAAAAGAAGAGAGAATAGTTTGATCCATTGAGTGTGGGTGATACTACCACCCATACTTCTGCTGATGCCAAGTGCTGTGACTCCCTAATAGCACATCCTGGATGATGTCACACCCTGTGCCTGCGGATGAATAATTGCAGAGATGGCTTCCAGCATACACAAAGTGCCACACTGGCCTCACTCTGACAGTGCTGGTAGCATTAGCCCAGTGCTAGGCTGTCTGGGTTCTGCTTCTTACTCTCACCTGGTGTTCTCTGTCTCACCAGTCTATGCGTTGAGCAGCACAAGACCCTGCTGAAAGGAGCAAGTGTTCCTTTTTGTGTGGTTCAGGCGGGGTTGTTAACTCCTTTGACTTTTGCCCAGCATCGCTTAAGTCCCTTGGCTGCTTTTACTTCCGGTGTGTACTTTTTTCGCAATGGAAGGCGGTGACAGTGAATTTGCAAATTTCGGAGGCCTGTAGTCAGAATGTGTCTGGCAATAAGCAATAACTTGTTGCTCGTGCTATAGGATGCCCCAAAACAAAACACTGTCCACGAACTCGTGATCTTCTGGTCAGTCAAAAACAGTGCAGAAACAGTTTTTTTTTCACCCTCCATCCCCTTTCCCCGGTAATTTTTGCAACTGCAACAGTGGTGGCATTTGTATTGGTTCGCAATTCTAGGTTCAACTTCCACTGTTATACAGCATGAAGCAATGCCTACTCGGAAATCAACACAGAAGTGATGCTGTGACCTCTTGCAACTTCTTGCGCAAAAAATTACGAAGGGCATTTGCTCATGCAAACCAGCTTCACTGAGCCACCCAAGAGTATAGGTGTACACTGACTGCAGTCTTGTGCTGCTGTGTTAAAACTTCAGTGAGCTCCACCCACCTCCACCACTACTTGCCCCCCTCCACCCTCTCAACTTACCCGCACTCTCCCCACCCCCCACCCCTTACTCCACCCACCACTCTCCCCACCCCCCACCCCTTACTCCACCCACCACTCTCCCCACCCCTTACTCCACCCACCACCACCCCTTACTCCACCCACCACTCTCCCCACCCCCACCCCTTACTCCACCCACCACTCTCCCCACCCCCACCCTTTACTCCACCCACCACTCTCCCCAACCCTTACTCCACCCACCACTCACCCCACCCACCACCCCTTACTCCACCCACCACTCACTCCACCCCCACCCCTTACTCCACCCACCACTGTCTCCACCCCCACCCTTTACTCCACCCACCACTCTCCCCACCCCTTACTCCACCCACCACTCTCCCCACCCCTTACTCCACCCACCACTCACCCCACCCCCACCCCTTACTCCACCCACCACTGTCTCCACCCCCACCCCTTACTCCACCCACCACTCACCCCACCTACACCCCTTACTCCACCCACCACTCACCCACCCCCACCCCTTACTCCACGCACCACTCTCCCCACCCCCACCCCTTACTCCACCCACCACTCTCCCTACCCCCCACCCTTACTCCACCCACCACTCTCCACACCCCCACCCCTTTCTCCACCCACCTCCACCACCACTTGCCCCCCCCCCCCCCAGCGTCTCCACTCACCCACACTCTCCCCACCCCCACCCTTTACTCCACCCACCACTCTCCCCACCCCCACCCCTTACTCCACCCACTACTCTCCCCACCCCCCACCCCTTACTCCACCCACACCCACCCCATACTCCACCCACCACTATCCCCACCCCCACCCCTTACTCCACCCACCATTCTCCTTACCCCCACCCCTTACTGCACCCACCACTCTCCCCACCCCCACCCCCACCCCTTTCTCCACCCACCTCCACCACCACTTGCCCCCCTCCACCCTCTCCACTCACCTGCACTCTCCCCACCCCTTTGACTGATTGAAGATCACATATATAGCGCTATTCTCTGCTCTCTTAAGCAGACTCATTGCGCTCACATGTGATTCTACATGAGTGACTAGCTTTTTATAGTGCTTTTTAAAAACATATCCACTGAAGTGGTGTACTTCCAGCGCTGGCATGGCTGGTGCCACATGAAACTGCAGCCATCTCGGCGCAAGTCCTGTATACACCATACGACCATGCTCCATGTCACTTCATGCAAAGCCACAAATGTAAGGTGTATGCGTGTTTAGCTGTAACCTGCCACCTTCGCTTTTGGCAGAATGACCGGGATCCTTTATGTGCTACTGCGGTAACACAGGGGTGGAACAGATACCGAAATAAGAGTCAGCACAGAAAGTCGACCCTGGAGAATAAAATTCTCCTGCTGCTCCTGCAGGAATTCAAACCTGCGACCTTTCAGTCACGGGTCTGGTGCTCTAGCCACTGAGCTATTCCCCCCCCCACCCCTTACTCCACCCACCACTCCCTCAAGGTTTCTTCTCTCACTGTATGCTCATGTATTCTCTTGGAATGATTGTAGAAGTGTTTCTTTCCTGACAGCATAAGTGTCCATGTCAGATACAACTACAAACTTAGGCGGTAAGTAGATGCACACGCAAACCTGCCTGCTCACCTTTAGTGCACAAGCAAAAGAGAAGAGTTGGTTAGTTCTTGGAGTTTAACTTCCCATCAACCACACAAGGTCACCTCGGGACCAGAAGGGAGGAGAACAAACAGCAACAGCAGCAAGAGCAATAGTAGCAACAGAATCCAAATGCTCCGTTTCAGTTCCCATATTTTCTCTGATTGGTTTGAGAGAGATTTGAAAGAGAGATTTGAGAGTGATCTGAAAGAGAGAGAGATAGAGAGAGAGAGAGAGAGAGAGAGAGAGAGAGAGAGAGAGAGAGAGAGAGAGAGATTAGAAAGAGAGAGAGATGTGAAAGAGTTAGATTTGAAAGAGAGAAGAAAAGAGAGGGTGGGAGAGTGGATGTGCGTCAGAAAGAGATATGTTCCAGCTAACATTCTGATATTTGGGGCTAGCTTAGTTGTCATCACAGATCATCATGCCGTTGATTGTCACTGCTGGCTGTCAAAGAAGTTATATCGCAGTTGTTTTAAAAATTACACTACTGTTCTGACAATGTGGACTATGTTCCTGATGAATGAGTATGTTCACTTTCTTCCAGGTTTAAGTCAGTCAGAACCAGATTATTCTTTTCTCATTTGTTTTTGTTTTTGTTTTTTGTTTTTTTCAGTATGAAGGCAGCTACTTGGATGCTTTCCTTACTTTGAATCAGCGGAACTTTTACAACACCCTCAAGAAAATGAGTGCTCGCAAGCCACAAAAGATCATTGCCCCACCTCGTGTAAGTTTGGACTTGCTTGTGTGGCCGTCTTACTTCTGTTGTGTTGTTGGCATTCACTGTTCTTTCAGTGTTGTTGCTGCTTCATGGATTAAGGTCACTTCAGTTCAAGTCTTTGTTATGATCAGTGTCATTTAAGCTGCCCGTTAACAATGCCTTTACATCTTCTTTGAGATTATTTCAGACATAGCTTCTACTAATATGCTTAACCAGGCATGAGAATCATCCAAGTTTTTGTTATCAGTCATCAAAAGAAGACAAAAAGTCCTAGGAAGAAAAAAGAATGCAAAATTTGTTGTTTGAGCAGTGCTTTCTCAGATGGCAACATGTTTATGCAAAGGACTCTCCTGGATTTTTTATTGCCATGATTTATCAACACAGTTATCTCAAATTGTCATCAGAATGAAGACATGTCAGGCTGTTATGTATCAACACAGTTATCTCAAACTCATCAGAAAGAAGACGTCGGGCTGTCATGTATCAACACAGTTATCTCAAATTGTCATCAGAAAGAAGACATGTCGGGCTGTAAATGTATCAACACAATTATCTCAAATTGTCATCAGAAAGAAGACATGTCAGGCTGTCATGTATCATGACAGTTATCTCAAATTGTCTTCAAAACAAAGACATGTCGGGCAATAATGTATCAAGAGTTATCTCAAATTGTCTTCAGAAAGAAGACATGTATGTATCAACACAGTTATCTCAGATTGTCTTCAGAAAGAAAATATGTTATCCTGGATATTTTATTGCTGTGGTTTATCAACACAGTTATCTCAAAATGTCATCAGAAAGAAGACATGTATGTATCAACACAGTTCTCTCAAATTGCCATCAGAAAGAAGACATGTATGTATCAACACAGTTCTCTCAAATTGCCATCAGAAAGAAGACATGTATGTATCAACACAGTTCTCTCAAATTGCCATCAGAAAGAAGACATGTATGTGTCGACAGTTCTCTCAAATTGCCATCAGAAAGAAGACATGTATGTATCAACACAATTCTCTTAAATTGCCATCAGAAAGAAGACATGTATGTGTCGACACAGTTCTCTCAAATTGCCATCAGAAAGAAGACGTGTCAGGCTGTACATCCTTCACATCCTGTCTTGATGTTCCTTCCTGTTTACTTCAGCTTGTTATTTGCTTGCAGAACAAGCCTCTCTGCCATGGCCTTGGTGTTGTTAGGTAATAATAATGCAACCACTTCTGTAGGGCAGTGTCCATAGCATGACTAGCTCAGAGTGCTTTTGGTACGGCAAATGACACCCTCAAACATCACCTTCTTCGTATTGAGGGCCCACAGTCAAATGGCTGATCATTCCAGCACCTAAAAACTGGGGAGTGGGGGGGGGGGGGTTGCACTGAAAGCAGTGCCTAACCTGTAACTGAACGTCAAAAGAGACAAGTTCAGTCATCATGATGTAATAATTATGATAAACAATTCTTATGAAGTGCTGTTCTCTAACCAGATTTAAACTCACTGCACTGTACAAACATGACAAAAACTACATTAAGATTTCAAACAAACAGAACCTTAAATATTGTAGTCTACCATTATTGCCTATCAAACAATAACCATGTTACACACACACACACACAACACCCACCCACACACACACACACAGTGATATGCGCACACTAGTCTCCACTCCAATACAACAATTAACAAACGATCAGTACTGTTTCCTGGATCTGCCATGCTCTCTCCCTCCCTGTATGGGGTGATCTTTCAAACTTGCTGCACCTCTGGACTTCCAAATTCTAAGTTGGTCAAAATATTGGAGCAGTGGGCATGTCCCAGTGGCAGGGTATTTGCATGGCCTTTATGGCGAATTGAAAAATTAATATACACTGAAGAGCTAATATAGCATATTACCACAGAGGCACAATCCACAGAGATTCACAATTCATTCATTGTTTACACATAATGACATGACTGGAAAGCCATCAATGTTCTTCTGTAAGTAGACTTTTTTTTCAGATGCTTTCTCTTCAATTTTCTTTTGTTTCAGTTTCGTATCCAGCAAATGGCTTATGATCTTTCTGTGAGCGATCGATTTGAGCTTGTCTTAATGGGAGTGGTGTTTTTGAACATGATTGTCCTGGCAGTGGAGTTTTACGAGTACAGATTGCCATGCCGTTTGGTGAAGGTAATCATCCTTCAGTTTCTCATTGATTCGCATGAAATTAGTTATTAGATTTTAACATCCTGACATTCCATCATTAGCTAATGCACATTTAAAAACTTTTCCCATAATATATGGAAACCTTTGTCAGGTCCACAGAATCAATCCCTACACAAATTAAGACAAAAGTGCATGCACAAACACCAAACACAAATCCTCGAAGAGTTAGTCCCTTCAGTGTTTCCTTTGTTAAAAAGCATAAAAGGCTCAGACATGCTGGTATCATCAACCACTCTGATTTATCAATACCAACTAAAGAAAAGTATAAAAAGGAAGAGGACTAGGCAGAAAAACAAGAGAGGAGATAGGAAAAGGGAGTCAAATGACAGCCCTGAGATTCCAGACAGGAGGGTAATGACAGCCCTGAGATTCCAGACAGGAGGGTAATGACAGCCCTGAGATTCCAGACAGGAGGGTAATGACAGCCCTGAGATTCCAGACAGGAGGGTAATGACAGCCCTGAGATTCCAGACAGGAGGGTAATGACAGCCCTGAGATTCCAGACAGGAGCGTGACATCAGACATTCCCGGCCTCCCTTCAGGGAGACTTTCATAAAAGGATGTGAATCTATGTAATCTTCAGCATTTGGTGGGCCCACTGTATAGTAGATCTTCCAGCCATTTGCCCCATCCTGAATTTTAATGTGGCATTTTCTCAGGCACTATTATTATAAACAAAAAGAAGAGGTCAAGATCTACATGATTATTGTCAGCACTCATTGAACTGTACCTGTCAGGTGTTGGGGGACCACAACAAACTTCAACTAAACAACAAAGCCAAAGCCATGTTTGTACTTTGAAATGGAATATGTCAATCCACATGTTTGTACTTTGAAATGGAATATGTCAATCCACATGTTTGTACTTTGAAATGGAATATGTCTATCCACATGTTTGTACTTTGAAATGGAATATGTCTGTCCACATGTTTGTACTTTGAAATGGAATATGTCTGTCCACAGTCCATTGCTGTCATTCATATTGGAGATGCTGATGCCCCATTTGTGTCCTTTGTTAAAAAACTTGGGGTTACCCTAGATTCAAATCTCAGCATGTCACGACACCTGAATACCATGTGCAAAACCATTTACAGACAAATCATACATATCAGTCCCTTCCATACAACACCTTCTCATCGCTCAAGCCGCCCAAACCCTGGTTTGTTCTCTTCTTCTCTCTCGGTTACACTACTGTGGCTCTCTACTGTCCAGTTGCCCAAACCCTGGTTTGTTCTCTTCTTCTCTCTCGGTTACACTACTGTGGCTCTCTACTGTCCAGTTGCCCAAACCCTGGTTTGTTCTCTTCTTCTCTCTCGGTTACACTACTGTGGCTCTCTACTGTCCAGTTGCCCAAACCCTGGTTTGTTCTCTTCTTCTCTCTCGGTTACACTACTGTGGCTCTCTACTGTCCAGTTGCCCAAACCCTGGTTTGTTCTCTTCTTCTCTCTCGGTTACACTACTGTGGCTCTCTACTGTCCAGTTGCCCAAACCCTGGTTTGTTCTCTTCTTCTCTCTCGGTTACACTACTGTGGCTCTCTACTGTCCAGTTGCCCAAACCCTGGTTTGTTCTCTTCTTCTCTCTCGGTTACACTACTGTGGCTCTCTACTGTCCAGTTGCCCAAACCCTGGTTTGTTCTCTTCTTCTCTCTGGGTTACACTACTATGTGGCTCTCTACTGTCCAGTTGCCCAAACCCTTGTTTGTTCTCTTCTTCTCTCTGGGTTACACTACTGTGGCTGATCTCTACTGTCCAGTTGCCCTTGTTTGTTCTCTTCTTCTCTCTGGGTTACACTACTGTGGCTGATCTCTACTGTCCAGTTGCCCTTGTTTGTTCTCTTCTTCTCTCTGGGTTACACTACTGTGGCTGATCTCTACTGTCCAGTTGCCCTTGTTTGTTCTCTTCTTCTCTCTGGGTTACACTACTGTGGCTGATCTCTACTGTCCAGTTGCCCTTGTTTGTTCTCTTCTTCTCTCTGGGTTACACTACTGTGGCTGATCTCTACTGTCCAGTTGCCCTTGTTTGTTCTCTTCTTCTCTCTGGGTTACACTACTGTGGCTGATCTCTACTGTCCAGTTGCCCTTGTTTGTTCTCTTCTTCTCTCTGGGTTACACTACTGTGGCTGATCTCTACTGTCCAGTTGCCCTTGTTTGTTCTCTTCTTCTCTCTGGGTTACACTACTGTGGCTGATCTCTACTGTCCAGTTGCCCTTGTTTGTTCTCTTCTTCTCTCTGGGTTACACTACTGTGGCTGATCTCTACTGTCCAGTTGCCCTTGTTTGTTCTCTTCTTCTCTCTGGGTTACACTACTGTGGCTGATCTCTACTGTCCAGTTGCCCTTGTTTGTTCTCTTCTTCTCTCTGGGTTACACTACTGTGGCTGATCTCTACTGTCCAGTTGCCCTTGTTTGTTCTCTTCTTCTCTCTGGGTTACACTACTGTGGCTGATCTCTACTGTCCAGTTGCCCTTGTTTGTTCTCTTCTTCTCTCTGGGTTACACTACTGTGGCTGATCTCTACTGTCCAGTTGCCCTTGTTTGTTCTCTTCTTCTCTCTGGGTTACACTACTGTGGCTGATCTCTACTGTCCAGTTGCCCTTGTTTGTTCTCTTCTTCTCTCTGGGTTACACTACTGTGGCTGATCTCTACTGTCCAGTTGCCCTTGTTTGTTCTCTTCTTCTCTCTGGGTTACACTACTGTGGCTGATCTCTACTGTCCAGTTGCCCTTGTTTGTTCTCTTCTTCTCTCTGGGTTACACTACTGTGGCTCTCTACTGTCCAGTTGCCCAAACCCTGGTTTGTTCTCTTCTTCTCTCTGGGTTACACTACTGTGGCTCTCTACTGTCCAGTTGCTCTCAGTACTTACTGGACAAAGATCCCAAAGTTCAGAATGCAGCAGCAGCAAGGCTTGTGTGTAAAGCTATGAAATCTGTCCACATCCACCCTGTTCTTCAAAAGCTGCAGTGGCTTCCAGTTACATATTGCATTCAGTGCAAAATTTCAGCTGTCTGCCTCAGTTCCGTCTTTGGCATGGCACATCCCTTCAACATCTGTCAATCTCCTTCAGCCCTACACTCCAGCCTGACAGTTATGAGTCTTAACCAAATCTTTGTCCTTACCCGTGTCATCTCTCATGTAAACAACAACAAAAACTGGTAAAAGACCTTTTTCATACATTGGGTATGCAGGCACAGCAATCATCACAAGCAGAGGGTAGATACAGCTGGGAAAGAAAGACAGTTTACAAAGTGTGACTGAGTAAGGGCAGTTTTGAGGGCAGTTTTCAAAGGGGAAGAAGAAGCATGAGACTGGTGGAGTGTCTGGGGCAGACTATTCCAAACAGATTGACCCAGTGTATGAAAAAGGTCTTTTACCAGTTTTTGTTGTTGTTTACATGAGAGATGACACCGGTAAGGACAAAGATTTGGCTAAGACTCATAACTGTGCTGTGCCTGCCAGTCTATTTGCTTGTTCCCATTCATTTCCACATGTCCAGTGCAGGAGTTTTTCAAGGTGGATGTCGATGTCTGGGCTTCCCATTCCACTTTTCACTGTTCGTAGCAAGCTCATTGAATCTGTGAGGATGATGGTATGCGTGGCCCAGCTGTCGCCTCTTAAAGCAATCCAGCATGGGTGACTGCTTCCACCTCCATTGTCAGGCTGGAGGTTGAGACCATATTGGCTGCGCTAGCTTCATGGATGGTGGTCGCACCTTGCTCGACAGTCAAGCCCCACCCTGACTGATCTTTGGCAATTGAGCCATGAGTTTACACTATGAAATCTGGTGGTTTGCTGTTTTCTTCAGTGAGAGTTAAACTTGATCTCTAACTCCATTCTTGGTGGTGCTTTCCCAAGTTTTCTAGCAGAAGTGTCTCAAAAACACAGGAATCAGTTTAGGTACCTTTCCCACTCTTGGTTTCTTGGTCTTTGTCAGCTGAAGCGCTTACAGTATTGAATCCTTGGTGTGCCATTTTACACACTTTCTACCAGAGTTGTGTTGAATCAGTTTTAACATTTTCATTCCTGTGCTGGTTTCAAGGCTTAAATGTGAAAAGCAAAAATGTCCTCAATAAAGTGGTGAATGTGTGTGGCAATTAGGTTGTGGGTAAAAGACAAGAACAATTAAGTCGGTTGTATGAACGACGTGTGGAACGTAGATGACAACAGCCATGTCCTTGCTAAACATTATTAGCTTCTTCCATCTGGTAGATGATTTCACGGACCTAAATCAAATACAGCCAATAGCATTTCTGAACAGATGAATCTGTACAAACATCAGAGCAGTGTGCATGCTTGTGTGTGTGTAAACTACATAAATTACTAGTTTGTTTATTATGTAACTTTTGTATTTTCAATAAGTGTTCTTTGAGTTTTAAAATATAAAATATGTGTTACTGTGTCCTGTGATATGGTTAATGTTTAGCCACGTTTTAATTTCTCTGATGAGATAATAAAGTAATCTTGAATCTTGACCCACCCAAGTCTGCAGCTCATATTATTCCCTCCTGTTATCTTGACTTACGGTTCTTTTGGTTTGGGTTTGTTTCTTTTTTGTCCACAGAATCTGTTATTGTTAAATAACAAGTTTGCTGGATTAGCAGTTTTCTGTGAATATCTTTCACTTTCTTTTGCTTCTCCCCTTTTTTTTTCTTCTTTTTTTTTCTTCCTGTCACCCCAAAGACAAGCAGGGGGTGTCTAATACCTCACCCTTGTCTGGAATCTCAGTTAATAATAATAGAGTATTTATGGCGCCCTATAGTGCTTACAAAGACATACACATAAACTGATTTCATCAAACACACACACACACTACAAATACACGCATTACTGGTGATGGATTGGTCAAACGACAGATCAGTATGCGGAGGAGAAGAGATAGGTTTTCAGTTTTGACTTAAGAGAGTGGAGACAAATGCCTGACAGAGAGAGGAAGGGAGTCCCAGAGCAGTTCTGTGCCATCATTTCCATTTCCTGTCTCCATCTTTGTTCCCTTGCCTATGGTCCTCTTGCTCTTTCCATCTTGTCCTTTTTCCGCTAACTGCTTATTCTCTGGACTTATGGGCAGAAAATTCTCCAATAGTTTTTGTCAAGGGGAGGCTTTTTTGCATGGCTCTTGTTTATTATTGTCGGGAACTACCACAATATATAATTTTTTGTCGCTGCAAAGGTTTTGTCACGACAAACCCGTGTTTGCGACAAACACATGTCTGTCATGACAAAACCCGTCTTTTGTCACCACAAAAGTATGCTTGTCACGACAAAACTTTTGCTGCCACAGAAAATGCTGCTTGTGGCAGCTCCTACCAATGTTACTTGCCGGGTGTGCTGCCGTATGGCACTGCTATTTGCCATCATGCATTTATGGACCATTGCTAAATTGGATTGTTTCTCTCTACTCCTGTTGTAAATGTTGTTGACTGTCCAGGCAGTGTGGATCATGGAGATAGCGTTTTGCACGTTTTTTGCCATGGAGACCTTCCTCAAGATGTTTGGTCTTCGCCAGCACTACTTCACGCTGCCGTGGAACACCTACGACTTCATTGTGGCCGTCCTGTCTGTTGCTGGTCAGCGCCACACCCCCTGTGTTTGTACTGCTTCATGCACAAATGCTCTTGATTATTTCTCATCAACAACAATTTGGGCACAGTATGGGTACCCCAAACAGTTTGTTTGCACGATGTATGTATTTCGGTATCCGTTCCACCCCTGTGTTACCACAGTAGCATGTAAAAGATCCTGGTCATTCTGCCAAAAGTGCAGGTGGCAGGTTACAGCTAAACACACATACACCCTACCTGTGTGGCTTTGCATGAAGTGACATGGAGTATTGTTGTGTGGTGTACACAGAACTTGCACCGAGACAGCTGCAGTTTCATGTGGCACCAGCCATGCCATCACTTAAGTAACCACTTTGGTGGATGTTGAAAACAAAAACAAAAACTGCTCTGTAAAAAGCTAGTCACTCATGTAGAACCACATGCGAGTGCAGTGAGTCTGCTCAAGAGAGCGGAGAATAGCCCTATATAAGCAATGATCAATCAATCAGTATGTGAAATAAATGCTGACACAGTGTCATGATCATGTTCATGTTGTTTGTTGGTTACACTTATGATGTGTAAGCTGATGATGATGCTTAAGTTCCTGTACATACATGTTGTTTGTTGGTTACACTTATGATGTGTAAGCTGATGATGATGCTTAAGTTCCTGTACATACATGTTGTTTGTTGGTTACACTTACGGTGTGTAAGCTGATGATGATGCTTAAGTTCCTGTACATAAATGTTGTTTGTTGGTTACACTTATGATGTGTAAGCTGATGATGATGCTTAAGTTCCTGTACATACATGTTGGTTGTCTTCAGCACTGTGGGCACTTTATAACTTTCCTGTGACAATAGTTGTAATTCTTTGCTTTCTTGTACTTATTTTTCCATACAGCAGTCAGTCAGACTGGTGGGCCTTTCCCATGCTTGGTAAAGCACACCCTGTTAATTAGCATTTGAAGGTTGGCCTTTCTCATGCTTGGTAAAGCACACACTGTTAGCATTTGAAGGTTGGCCTTTCTCATGCTTGGTAAAGCACACCCTGTTAATTAGCATTTGAAGGTTGGCCTTTCTCATGCTTGGTAAAGCACACCCTGTTAGCATTTGAAGGTTGGCCTTTCTCATGCTTGGTAAAGCACACCCTGTTAGCATTTGAAGGTTGGCCTTTCTCATGCTTGGTAAAGCACACACTATTAGGATTTGTCTCTATGAATGTGATAGGTTTGTACACAGAATCTTGTACAGTGTATTGTTTCAGTAATGATCATCGCAGTACCCCTGCCTTGGCTTGGGCTGCTGTGTCCCAGCCCATTGGTGCAGCAAGAACACCAAAGTCACGTTAACCCTTTCACTGCCATCACGTCGCTTAAAAACAACTACTAAAAACCTGAAATTTATTCAAACCTTTAAGCGTTTGTTTGTTTGTTTGTTTGTTTTGCCACTGTACTGTTTGCAGGGGCGTGCATGCATCTTTCAGCCTGGAAATGTCACAGGCTGGGGCAGCAAAGGGGTTAAAATGTTATTACACACTGCATAGTTGTGTGGGCCCTGTCTTGTCAGCCCCTGATACACTCCTCACATAGCAGCATCCACCCTCCAGAAACGGTTGTAAATCCTCCGAAGATGGTGTGTGGCTGCCCAGGTGATGGGGTAATGAAAATGGTCAGACATCTGATCCCTCCTCACCCAGTGGAGTGCATTTGTCAGCGCGCAGTTGCAGATCGCAAGCATCCCCAGGGGGTCAGCTGGGAAGGGCTATAACGACAAAGCTCCGTGCTTGTGGAACTCACTTCAGCCGTGGGATGCTTGTTTCACACCAGGGGAAGGCCACTTTCAGACGGTTATTTCTGACCAGCATAAATTCAAGATCAGTAATCAGTTAATTTCCAGTGTTTGTGGGTAAGTTGGCATTGCCATTTCAACTATGCCTTTGGCATTTCAACTATGCCATTGGCATTTCAACTATGCCAAGCAAAAAGGCCAATTACGCCAAGCCAAAAGGACAGTTTCTGTGCATGTGTTTTGGGCATGAACAAAATTATGTTGTTCCTCATGTCTTCATATTTTAAGTCTTGCACTGAATGTGATTGAACTGATAATTTGTTCTTCTTTTCCAGATGCGTTCATACACATAATCCACTTGCAGGCGTCAAAAGCACTTTCAGAGCACCACCCTGCTAGTAGGTGTTACATTACTGAACTCTCTTGTAGTCGATGTGGAAAAGGGGACAGCTCAGTGATAGAGTGCAGGATTTGTGATCAAAAGGGTGCACATTCCAATCCCGGCAGGAGTGGCAGGAGAATTATCTTCTCCTGGGTCAACTTTCTGTGCTGACTCTTACTTCAGTATCCATTCCACCCCTGGGTTACTGCAGTAGCACATAGAAAATGTTGGTCATTCTGCCAAAGTGCAGATGGCAGGTTACAGCTAAACACACACGCACCCTGTGTATGTGGCTTTGAATGAAGTGACGCTGTAAACTGGTGCATGGTTGAATGGTGTACACAGAGCATACACTGAGACAGCAGCAGTTTCACATGGCTCCAGCTATGTAACAACCGAACAGCACTGTCAGTAGACCAATTCAGTGTGTATTCAAAACATGCTCCATAAATGGATACAGTCACTCAGGCAATGTCCACTTTTAGTCCTCTCAGTTTGTGGTCTTCAAATGGTATGAGAATGTGTTTGTGTGAGTGTGTGTGTAGACAGAATGAACTTGAAGTAAGCACTATACATTGGCATATCCACATATCAGTTGCCCCCATAGAGCCGGGGCCTCAAGAATGTCTATTGTATTAGAGGGAGATCATTTGTGATATTGTCTGACTCACTACCGTCTTTACAAGCTATTTTTAACCTGAAGTATGACCACCCTTTTTTGGTGCAGATTTTGGAACTTTGTTTTGTATGAATCTGACCAGAGATGGGAAGAAGATTGTCTTTATCTGGGTCCCCAGCCATGTGGGCCTTAGGGGTATTTTGGCTGCAGACTCAGCAGCTTAGGATGCCCTTGTTGGCGACATCTCCGTTGAGCTCATCCCCTTCTCAGACTTAAAATCCCATGCAAACAAATATATATTAGGGCTGTGACAGTTGAAATGGGATGAGTTCCTGGAAAATGAACTGCATAAAGTATTTCCAGATTTAAGACAGTGTACTTACTATTCATCCTCGGACAAACAGAAAGGAGGAAACTGTGATAGCCCAGATGGATATTGGACATTCTTTTATTACTCATTCCTTTTTATTGAAGGGTGAGGAACTGCCAGTGTGCATCGGGTGTGATAAACATTTAACTATAAAAGACATTTTACTTGCTTGTTCAGATTTTATTGAGACAAGAGAGCCATCAGACAGCTCAGTTACTGTGGGTGTTTTATTTGAAGAAATTTCAACCAGAAAAGATTTTTAGCTATTTGAAAGCAATAAATATTTTTGGAAGGATTTAAATTTTCAGATCTTTCTAGTTGTGTGTGTTTTAACCACTTTTTAAGTCTCTTTTTAAAATCTGTATATGTAAGTTTTAGTGTGTACACATTTTTAACCTTTACTGTGTAATAGAATATGTTTCACCCTGATATGACCATAATGGTTGACTGGGCATAAAACACCAAGTTACTTACTTACCACATACAGTTCATTCCATACTGTGCCAGTCTATACACATAAACACATGCGCACACGCATTCTCAAACTTTTTGAGGACAGCAAACTGATGGGGTTAAAAGTGGATGTTGCTGTCATGCATACAAAATCATGTGTGACCAGAGTGCAGTGAGTCTGCTTGAGAGGCAAGAATAGCAATATATAAAAGCAGATGTCAGTCAGTTAGTACTGACAAAACTGATGAAGCTTGCCATTATTCCTTGACTCCAAGAGGATGCTGTATTCCTCAAATGTTTGCCTATGCCTCACACAGTCAGTAGCACCCTATCTGTAAATAAAATTCAGTGTGCATGCTTTGTCACGGAATGATAATGATCATTTTGAACCTGATCAGTCTTCACGTAAGACTGGAACAGAAGTTGCACACCTTGGTAGACTGATCAGTGATATTTTGGGGACAGTCAGCAGAGGATGTGATCCCAGAAATGGGATTTGGAATGACTCTATAGACCAAGGCATATTGTCAGTATTTGGTAGCATTTTCTCAAAAGTGGAAGATTACAAAAGTGAAAGCATTTTCTCAAAAGTGGAAGATGACAAAATTGAAAATGCATGTTGACAGGAATGAGAGAAAATGGCAGCAGCCTCAGTTTCAACTTCACCTCATCAGCAATGCCTGTGGCAGACACAAATTTAGCCAATTATTATTTGCTGCATTCATCATCTTCTGAAAAAATAATGCTGTGTATGATGTTCCAATTGATTGCAACTTTTTGTGAGTGGCAAAATCACTGAATGTTCCCACTTTTCCACATTACGGCACTTTTGTTGTGTTTGACACCGCCAAAGGTTCCCCTTTCATTTAGGAGTGCCTTCTGTATGTGGGTATTTCTCAAATTTGAGCCGAATTTCAGAGGCTGTGCCTCAGATCAAGAAGCACCTTCTAGTTTGGAAACTATGGTATGGGATATGAGTGGTTGAGCGTTGTAGAATTCACATTGTGAAGAACCGCACGTGCATGTCCACCTTGCCATTAACGTTTTGTGGTTTCTGCAACAGTTGCACCACTAAGGGTAGAAAAGCTGCAGAAGGAACACCAGAATAACCATTGGGTAATGTGTTAAGCTTGTAAGCCGAGGAGTCGTTCTTGTGTGCTTGCATTTCCTCCACCTTCCATCGTGAGTAGAAGCTCAAGCTGTTGTCTCTGGTCATCAAAGGAGATGTCAGCCTCTGCCATGCCACTTGCTGCTGCTGCTACTCCGGCAGTGCTTTGACAGCTGTGTCAGTGCAGCGCATAGATAATGGCGATAATGATGGAGATAGCAGCAATGAGTACAGTGTAGCACAATGTGCTCCATGGAGATAGCTGCAGTGAGCACTGTGTGCTTCATGGAGATAGCTGCAATGAGCTCATTGCTGCAATGAGCACAGTGTGCTTCATGGAGATAGCTGCAATGAACACAGTGTGCTTCATGGAGATAACTGCAGTGAGCACAGTGTGCTTCATGGAGACAGCTGCAATGAGCACAATGTGCTTATTAGAGGTAGATGCAATGAGTAGTATGTGGTACAATGTGCTTTATGGAGATAGCTACAAGTGAGCACAGTGTGCTTCATGGAGATAGCTACAATTGAGTACAGTGTGCTTCATAGAGGTAGCTGCAATGAGTACAGTATGGTACAATGTGCTTTATGGAGATGGCTGATGCGGCCCGTTCCTCATTTTAGGTTCAGGGGGAGGCTGGAGATTGCCAAGGAGAGACACTCACACTGGAATAAACAATTGTCTCTAGTCATCCTCATGTAGTGTGCCTTTCAATGTCAAGTTCCTCGCATTGTGTTCAAAATCACTACAGTCGACCGACCTTGGTATCCAGAAAAAAACCTGTGTTAGTGTTTGGTTGCTTGTCCACTCCTCAGAGGTAGGTGTGCCATTTCACTATGCACTTATGCCACTTAAAACAGACACTAGACAAAAGATAAGGGGAAACAGAAGTTGTACACATGTACCAACATGACGAAAACACTGAGGCACGCTCACAAACGCGCGCGCTGACTGCATTCTGTCTCAGCACATACTCTCACTCCCATTATAGTGACAAACCAAATAAAGAAATGCATACAGTTTTATTTACACTACCGCATGTTACACATACAGTAAAGACAAGAACAAACCAAACTGGCACGTGACTGCATAACCTACACACTAAACCATAGCTATCTTAGCTACCGGCATAGGCTCAGTACCAGTTACCTACAAAAGTAAGTTGCACCCTTGCACTGACTTAACTGATACTTGCACTTTGCAGCACAAGAAGACAAACAAACATAAACTTAACTAACGCTCGCACTTTGCAGCACAAGTCTTCTAATAACTAAACATGCGTGCCTGCACTTTGCAGCACAGGTCTTCTAATAACTAAACATGCGTGCCTGCACTTTGCAGCACAGGTCTTCTAATAACTAAACATGCGTGCCTGCGCTTTGCAGCACAGGTCTTCTAATAACTAAACATGCGTGCCTGCGCTTTGCAGCACAGGTCTTCTAATAACTAAACATGCGTGCCTGCACTTTGCAGCACAGGTCTTCTAATAATTAAGGGAAGAGTAACACACTTTTCAGCATGTAGACTTGGGGGAGAAGGTGGGGTTGACCAGCACTTTTCGGCACATGGTACAGAAACCGGGCAGGCACTTCTATACCGTACCGCCGTGCACCGGCCAGTCGCTGGCAGGCAGCGTCCGACTGGAGAGAAGGGGTGGGGGAACTCGGGGCCTGTAACTCGAGCTAGCTTGCACAGCTCTCCCGCTACACTGCAATGAGTACAAGGTACTTCATGGAGATAGCTATAATTGAGCAACTGTGCTTCATGGAGATAGCTACAATTGAACACAGTGTGCTTCATGGAGATAGCTACAGTTGAGTACAGTGTGCTTCATGGAGATGGCTACAATTGAGCACAATGTGCTTCATGGAGATGGCTGCAATTAGCACAGTGTACTTCATGGAGATAGCTACAATTGATCACAGTGTGCTTCATGGAGATGGCTACAATTGAGCACAATGTGCTTCATGGAGATGGCTGCAATTAGCACAGTGCTTCATGGAGATGGCTACAATTGAGCACAGTGTGCTTCATGGAGATGGCTGCAATGAGCACAATGTGCTTCATGGAGATAGCTACAATTTGAGCACAGTGCTTCATGGAGATGGCTACAATTGAGCACAATGTGCTTCATGGAGATAGCTACAATTTGAGCACAGTGCTTCATGGAGATGGCTACAATTGAGCACAGTGTGCTTCACGGAGATAGCTACAATTGAGCACAATATACTTCATGGAAATAGTTACAATTGAGCACAGTGTGCTTCATGGAGATAGCTACAATTGAGCACAATGTGCTTCATGGAGATAGCTACAATTGAGTACAGTGTGCTTCATGGAGATGGCTACAATTGAGCACAATGTGCTTCATGGAGATAGCTACAATTGAGTACAGTGTGCTTCATGGAGATGGCTACAATTGAGCACAATGTGCTTCATAGAGATAGCTACAATTGAGCACAATGTACTTCATGGAGATAGCTACAATTGAGCACAATGTACTTCATGGAGATAGCTACAATTGAGCACAGTGTGCTTCATGGAGATGGCTGCAATGAGCACAATGTGCTTCACAATTGCTACGGATAAGGATGCATAGTTTTGCAGTGTTGAGCCTATCAAGAAAAAAGAAAGAAAGAATAAAAAAGATGGGCCCTCACAAATCCACAATGTAGCACAATGTATGTACTCCTCTCTGAACTGCAAAGTCTCTACCCCGTGGGTTAGGCCAGATCTTTTTCATTTCATTCAGCTTTCCTTCTGCTTCTTGTGCCCCCATCTTTTGAGTGCACCAGATCTTTTTCATTTTAGTCATCTAGCTTTCCTTCTGCTTCTTGTGCCCTCATCTTTTGAGTACACCAGATTTGTTTTCATTTTAGTCATCTAGCTTTCCTTCTGTTTCTTGTGCCCTCATCTTTTGAGTACACCAGATCTTTTTCATTTTAGTCATCTAGCTTTCCTTCTGTTTCTTGTGCCCTCATCTTTTGAGTACACCAGATTTGTTTTCATTTTAGTCATCTAGCTTTCCTTCTGTTTCTTGTGCCCTCATCTTTTGAGTACACCAGATTTGTTTTCATTTTAGTCATCTAGCTTTCCTTCTGCTTCTTGTACCCTGATCTTTTGAGTACAGAGGCACAATGTAACTAGAAGACATTTCTATGGCATGCTACACCTTGCATATTTTTGCATTTGTGTTACAGCTCATTTTATGAAGATCGAAACAAGTCTGCTTTTTCCACCCAGCATTCTACGATTGCTTCGTATTTTTCGCATCAGTCGAGTCCTTCGGATTATCAAGGTTCTCTCTGTCTCTCACTCTCTCTGTCTTGTTTGTGTATGCATATTATACAGGACCTACTCCCCCTAAAACCAGTCTTAAGTGGCAGCTGTTGATCAGCCCTAGGGACAGAAACCACCACTAGGGGTCATTCTGGTTGATTTTCTTGTTTTTGCACAGTTACATTCTGTAGGCCTTGAATTATCAAGTAGTTATGAAATTTCCCTGTAGAAATGGCATTAGAGTGTTAAAAATTGGATGTAAATGCAGGCACTAAGACCAGATCATTGACCCAGAAGACTAGATGATGCTTGTAAGTTAATGTGATTAATTCTTTTCCATCCTTGACCCAGACGACCAGATGTTGCTTGTAATTTGTGATTAAATTCTTCCTCCTTAACCCGAAGACCAGGTGATAGATAGGTGTGAGTTGTGGTGACAGGTGGCCTGACCCAGTGATAGATAGGTGAGAATTGTGGTGACAGGTGGCCTGACCAGGTGATAGATAGGTGTGAGCTGTGGTGACAGGTGGCCTGACAAGTTGCGGTGACAGGTGGCCTGACCTGGTGATAGATAGACGTGAGTTGTGGTGACTGGTGGCCTGAGCAGGTAATAGATAGGTGTGAGTTGCGGTGACAGGCAGCCTGACCAAGTGATAGATGGGTGTGAGTTTCAATGACAGGTGGCCAAAGGCTTGCGCAAAGTGATGTTCTCCCTGGTCATCTCCCTGCCTGCTATCATCAACATCATGGCCCTTCTCATGCTCTGCCTCTTCATCTACGCCATATTTGGGATGTTTCTCTTCTCCAACGTCAAACTGACAGGGGCCCTCACTCCACTGATGAATTTCCGCTCCTTCAAAAGCTCGGCACTTGTACTGCTGAGTCTCTCAACGGCAGCTGGCTGGAACGACATCCTCGACCCTCTGCTGATTTCTCCGCCTTTGTGAGTCAAAGTTTTCCTTCTAACATTGCCACAAGTCAGTTGAAAAATAAAATTGATCAAAGTTTTCCTTCTGAAATCACCAAAAGTCATTTAAAAAAAAAAATGATGACATTTCCTGATGTGGCATGCATTGTGGTAATCAGCATACAAAGGTTACTTTAATATTTAAAGTAACATTCCATCAATTTAATACCAGATCTTCTCAGTTGTAGTAGCTTAGTTTGTTTTTGTGTTTGGCCCAAACCTGAATGTTAGAGTCCTTGCATACTATCTGCCATTACTGATGAGAGGGAGAGTCTGGCACAGAGTGAGATCTTGCTCTGGAAAGCATTTGGCGGGGCAAGATTGAGTGTGGTCACCGTATGGGTGGGTGACTGTTACATGCTAGGCTTTGCACCTGCCCTGAGATTTCTCCAGGGTCAAATTCTGTTCCAACTCCAAAAAGGTTATTCGGATGAGACTGTAGACTGAGGTCCCCCTTGAGCATACATGCGCAAAAATAAGCAAACATGGCGCTTACTGTCCACAGAAACCATAAGGCTTATTAGGGGTGGGGGGAAGGGGGCATGGAGGTCAAGGAAGAGGGAGATTATATACCTATTGCTGCTCTATCACCACCAGAATTTCTGTGTTAAGGTGGGCAGCAATGAGAGCATTTTAATGTCTCATAATTGTGAGGGACAAAGTCACAAGACGGTGTCCACAGATCACAAATTTTGAAGAGAAAGGAGAGCCGAAGCAGATTGGATCCAAGGTCCCTCTGCTTACCAGCCTAATGCCTTGCCGCTAGGCCAAACCGGCTTACATGCTCAAAAAAGATCACTTGCTATTTATATACCCTTTTAATTGTTTGCCATCAAACCCTTTGCGCTTGCAGTCAACTCTCAGCCAATCAAGTGCAGGTGTCCAATTATCCCAATCTCTCTCTCTCTCTTCAGTCTAAAAGAGAAAGGATTGCTTTAGAATGTTTTTCAATGACCCTTTCGTCTGTGTTTTGTGTGTAGCTGCAACGAAACTCATCTGCAGCTGCCAAACAAGACCTGGGTTCCTAGCTTCAAGGGAGAGTGTGGCAATTACTACACTGCCATTCCTTTTATGGTGACCTACATAATCATCACCTATCTCTTCATCATCAACATGTACATTGCCGTCATCCTCGAGAACTACAATCAGGCACGTTGGGGAAATTCAGTCGATGTGTGTCTTAGTCGGAAGTGACCAGACTCTGTCGGTTTTTCGTTTTGTTTGTTTGTTGCTGTATGTACTGGTGTTGGCAGAAGTTAAAGAAAAACTGGTGTGTCCCACAGTTAACTGGGTCATTTCCTTTTGGGGCCAGTGTACAGCTGGTGTACAACAGTGTGAATGTGAAACCAGCAGGGCTGGAGCAAGCCAGTCGGGGGTTGCAGATACTTCAGTCATAATAATGGAAATTTGTAAAGCAAAGTGCTGAACAAACTTAATATAACACATTATGGACATTGAGATGGAAAATGCTATCCACAAGTTAACAAAAGCTAACGCATAATACAACATCAACAAGGATAAAAGCATAACTCTTTGCACAGTGTATGCACGCATACACACACAAACACTGTACAGAGTGATAGGCATGAAGGACAGTGTTGCTTAACTGAAATATTCTGAGAAGAGAAATGTCTTGAGTTTGTTTTTGAAGGATAAGATAATACTTTATTACACAGGGATAAAGATTTAAGCTTGAGTCGGCTTTTTTTTTTTTTTTTTTTTTTGCAAATCTGTCCCTAATGACAAACACAGCAACACTCAATACATCAAACAAGAATACAATTAATTAAGAGAGAGTAGCATGATGGAGGTGATTGTTGATCATGGAAACTGGTACTTTACATATTATTGCACTCTGCCCAGCATACCACTTTCAGTGGCTGTATTTTAAGGCAGTGGCAGAAATTCAAACTAGTATTTCTCACCAAGTGCTCATCCAATAAGAAATTAAACTAGTATTTCTCACACAGTGTTCATCCAATCAAATTCACACATTTTTTTTTTTTTTTTTTTAAGTACATGGACTTAATTATGAGACACAGTTCACATGAGGCCTTTCTTTTGGTCCTTAACAGATTGTCATGCTGTTTATCCCTACACAGTTACATCAGGTTTGGTAATTTGGAGCTTTGTTCAAGGTAACAGCTGCTGAACACATTTTCTTGCTGTTAATGATAATGAGTCTTATATGGCGCTACACCCCTTAAAACTGTATGAGCTCGCAGCACTGTACATTATCAACATCAAAATCCACTTGACAATCAAAAAGGCACAAGTACTGTAAATGCATACATCAATATCAACTTGACAAAAAGCCAGGATGAAAAGAAGAAAAAAAAAAGGACAGCTGTTCAGCTGGGTTTTAAATTTCTGATGTCTTCCTCCTGTGTGGAATCTCAGGGCTGCGATTTCATTTCCCTTTCGTATGTCCTCTTGTTTATCTAGCTAGTCCTGTTGCTCTTTCTGTCTTGTCAGTTTTTTCCGCTAATTTTCCATTCTCCTGGCTCTTTTCCAGAAAATTCTCCAGTATTTTTCTTTAAGAGGTGGGCTTTTTGCATGGCTCTTGTTCTGCTAATTTTCCATTCTCCTGGCTCTTTTCCAGAAAATTCTCCAGTATTTTTCTTTAAGAGGTGGGCTTTTTGCATGGCTTTTGTTGAGCAGATAGGAGACGATGATGAGTTGATGCTTAATGTCCTCAGATGTCAGTTGACACATTAGGGACAAGTTGTGACCAATGCCGAAGATCGGTTCAATAATTCTTTACGTTCACGGAAACCAGAAGGCTCCTTAGGACGGACAGCCCAGGATGTCCACCTCGACTCTCACACAGCTCCTGAACTATGACAGATAGGAGATGATAGTTGGTATGTGCAGCTTGCTGCCGTATGGCACTGGTGTTTGCCATTATGAATTTATATGCTTAAATTAGATTGTTTCAGTCCATTCTGTTTTGATAGTTTTCATTAATCTGCCATTGGTGGAACGGTTAAAGATATCAGGATGTCCTGATAATTATTATATGCTCTTGTAACAAGGGCAGTGTTGAAGGGACTAACTCTTCACAATATTGGTTTTGTAGGGGAGTGGTGTGGGGAGTGAGGGAAGCAGGTTGGAAGCATGGATGAAGAGTCACATGTCAGAGGTTGCTATAACATAACTTTTTATTTACACACCAACCAGGAAACAGTGTGTTGGAAAAGACACAAGCAAGCAAAACATTTAGAACATGAAAGTAAATGTAAAGTCTAAACAACAGCAATTATCTAAATAATACAGTAACCATGTAGTTTACCTGTAGGTTACTGTAATACATGATGGTAACTGTGATTAATAATTAAAATGATCAATAGATCAAGCACATAAATTGTGTGCATGACTTGCACTTATCTCACAGTGTCGCAGTGAGTATACAAGAGACGGCCAGTCAATTAAATGATGAACTCCCAGTATATAATAGTATACAATAAAGTAACAATGAAAAATATGGATTACCAAGCTCATTCTTACCTAAACAGGAAGAGTGAGATAATCATTACAGCAGTGGAGTTCCACTTAAGCACACAACGAGATGGATAGTGACACAGGTGGCATTTGGGACCATGCCGTAAGCAAGAGGAAGTCAGTCATAAACTGACCGGCTCCAGCCTCATTACTCAAAGCGTTACAGCATGTCACTGTTACTGACTAGCAGAGCAAAACTGTGAACAACGTTTAGCATCTTACTGATGCGGGTAGCGCACCAAGAATCTAAACTGCTGATCTGGCTGCTCGGTTAGTGAACAGAGACAAAGACCTAATTGCCACCACTGACGCACATCACCGGCCATTTCAGGTACACGCACAAAGACCTGGAAAGGGTTTACAAGCTAAGCAGAGTGAAAGTCTGCGCGCCTAAGACTCAACCATACAAAAGCCGGACCAAAACAAAAATAACGTATCTCACAGTTTATACAATCACCCCTATGCACTAAACCATATTCAACTAGTAAAATGAACATTCGGCAACTCTGAAGTCAACATCTTCAAAGTGTTAGCCGTAATATACCACCAATTTCATGTAGAAAAATAGATCGGTAGGAAACTAAACAAATAAGATCTGCACGGTCGCACAAAGAAACCATACTTTAGAGGGATAACATTGCATCGGCAAAGCATCACTCAAACTGAACATCCAACAATGGCAGCATAACTTACTAGCTACATATCAGCTAACCAAGGTTAGCTGCATACATTTTGGAAGCGCTGGTCACTTCGTAGCATAAAGGCATAACAGTTGAACGCACAAACAATGTACACTGATGCCATGGCGGCTGCAACCAAGCAGCAATCTGACGCCGAAATTACCCACGTGTTCAAGAACCAAAATCAAGGTAGATTGTGAACATGGTAACATTACAAACATACATCATTTACATCAATGATAAACAACAGAACAACAAGCCATAGAAAAAAAACTATTTACAGGCTCTCCCCAGTGATGAAAACATGAACACGGCCGCAACAGCAAACAAGCAACCCACCTCTGTAGGGACACTGGGGGAAAAGGGACGCTGCCGGCCCAGCACACAGGTTTTAACACCTTAGATAATTGGGGCCATAAAATTCCCACCCAATTAAAAAGGAAAAGGACAGGAAAGAAAAGATTAAAGGGTCATGGCCCGGAACATGTATACAATACACTCGGTTACATGTGCATCAATTGATTTTGTAGATTTGACTTGAGAAAGAGTTAATGTACACATGAGAAGAGTTTCGAAATGTGTATTGACTTACAGCAAAATTCAGTCATTGTGGGGGCACCCTGCACTCTTGACAGGATGTTGAAAACCATCAATCCACTTCACCATTGTTAACTACATACATGTAGCTACACATAATAATAATAATAGGGAACTTATAGAGCGTTTTCAGAAGCTCAGAGCACTTTACAATTGAACTTAAAGAAAAACATACAATGCACAAATATACAAGTGTACAAAACACATGAAAATTAACAAACATTTTCATACAAAGCATGGCAAAAACACAAGCACACAAGATCACTCACACCCACACGCGCACACACACACAGGATTGCACGCACACTGCCAATAAAGAGCACACATGCACCAGTACACACACACATATGGCTGAGAAGGAGGGGGGGGGACTAATTTGAAGGCAAGGGCTGTGATTAAAGAGCAAGAGAGAGAGAGAGTTCCAGATTTGTGCAACGGAAAAGCCATTTACACATGCAGATGACATCTTCCCGTGATTTTCAGGGTGTGATATTTTGCTTTGTGAACTGGGTCAAAAGAGACTGTGGCTCTTCACATTATTTGTTAGTACAACATCATTTCAGAATGCAAATAAACGTAGCAGGTGATTGGTCTGTTGTGCTGTGCAGAAGAGATAAGCTCATATAACCTGCCAATCAGACGGCTTATTGCCCATTGTTGGTGCTACTGAAGACGAGATACACTCATGCAACCAGCCAATCAGAGGGCTGACTGCCCCATTGTTGGTGCAACAGAAAATGAAAGTGCAGATCCAGACCAGCAACATGATTTCAGCTATGTTTTACTTCATTACCAATTCTGAATGCACATAGACTTCAGGCTGAGTGTCCAGCATTTGAAACGCTGCTTAAGTGAAAACTATCAGACTTGGCACGATCATAACTTGTATGTGTTTTTATATATATTGTGTAATCATTATTGTTTTTTGGTGTGTGCTTTTTAATGGTGATGACCTGTTTCCAAGGTCATGGTATGGTTGAAGTTGAATGAGAAAGTTTCGTTTTGACATGTTAAATGCCTGGTGTGTGATAGTTTTCACTATTTGTTCTGCTGTGTAGGCCCATCAGCAGGAGGAAGTGGGCGTGACTGAGGATGATTTTGACATGTTCTACTCCGTCTGGCAGCGCTATGACCCACATGCCACGCAGTTCATCCCCTACGCCATGGTCTGTGTGTGTGTGTGTGAGAGAGAGAGAGAGCATGTGCATGTGTTTGTGTGAGAGAGAGAGAGAGAGAGTGTGTATTTGTGTGAGAGAGAGAGAGCATGTGCGTGTGTTTGTGTGAGAGAGAGAGAGAGTGTGTGTATTTGTGTGAGAGAGAGAGAGAGAGAGCATGTGCGTGTGTTTGTGTGAGAGAGAGTGTGTGTGTGTGTGTGAGAGAGAGAGAGTGCGTGTATTTGTGTGAGAGAGAGAGAGAGTGTGTGCGTGTGTGAGAGTGCGTGTATTTGTGTGAGAGAGAGAGAGAGAGTGTGTGCATGTGTGTGAGAGAGAGTGCGTGTATTTGTGTGAGAGAGAGAGAGAGAGAGCGTGTGCGTGTATTTGTGTGAGAGAGAGTGTGTGCATGTGTGTGTGTGTGAGAGAGAGAGCGTGTGTGTGTTTTTGTGTGAGAGAGAGTGCGTGCATGTGTGTGTGTGAGAGAGAGAGAGAGAGTGTGTGCATGTGTGTGTGTGCGTGCATGCACACGCTTGTGTGTGTGTGTGTGTGTGCTTAGTCTGTATGGACAATATTTTGCACCCTATAAATACTTTTATTAGTATTATTGATAGTTTATGCTTGAAAAAACAGAAAATGAGGCCAGTAGTCAGTGTTTTGAGTTGCACTCCAAGCCTGGGTTTTCAGGATCCATGAAAGGATGCCAGAAACAACAGCTTGGAATGTTGCACAGTGCAGCAGTCTTCATCTTAGAGTGGCATGGCTAACTCACATGATAATAATAATCACAGAGAAATTGATAGAATGCTTTCAGAGACTCAAAGCACTTTACAACTTACAGAAAAACATGCTATGTGCAGATACCTATGTATATATCATTGGTATATAAACAAACATACATCAATGAATAAACACTTGAGAGCCAGTTTGGCCTAGCGGTAAGGTGGTAGGCTGGTAAATGGAAGGACCTCGGTTCGATACCGCTTCGGCTCTCCTTTCTCTTCAAAAGTTGTGGTTTGTGGACACTGTCTTGTGACTTTGTCCCTCACAATTAATGAAACATTAAAATGACTCTCATCGCTGCCCATCTTAATGCAGAAGTCATTCTGGAGGTGACAGTGTAGCGATAGGTATATAATCTCCCTCTTCCCCCACCTCCATACCCCCTTCCCCCCATTCTCCCCATCCCTATTAAACCTTGTGGTTTCTGTGGACGTTAAGCACCCTGTTTACTTACTTACTATGAATAAACACTGTCATAAAGCCTGGTAAAATACTCACAGTCACATACTGTTGGCACTGTACTGAAGGTCCGTATACAGTTTGAGTGTCTTTGCCATTCTGGTTATAGCTGTGTTCCTACAGTTGTGGTAAAATTGTGAGAAAAGAATCATGACATGATTTATATATATTTTTTTTTTTTTTTACATTATATATATATACACAAAATGGCACTTAAACAACAGTGAAACAGTTAAAAACAATGAAAAATGATATGAGAGGTGAAGTCAATTATCCTCTTTTTTGTTGTGTTCAGTGCTTGCGGGAAGAATGTTGGCATGACAATGACGTGTGATATGTATGATGTACTGAATATTATGTGATGTAAAATGACAGAGAAGGGTGAGATGGGGGAGGTTGTCACGTCAACATCATTGACTTCCAGCTGTCTGATTTTGTGGCTGATCTGGACGACCCTCTGGGGATTGCGAAGCCAAATGAAATTGCCCTGGTTTCCATCAACTTGCCCATCCTGCAGGGGGACAGAGTGCACTGCCTGGATATTCTTCTGGCTCTTGTCAAAGTGGGCTCTCTCTTTGTGTCTGTCTCTCTGTCCCTCTGTCCCCCCTCTCTCTCTCTCTCTCTGTCCTCTCTCTCTCTCTCTCTCTCTCTCTCTCTCTCTCTCTCTCTCTCTGTCCTCTCTCTCTCTCTCTCTCTCTCTCTCTCTCTCTCTGTGCCACTGTCTCTCTCTGTCTGCCACTCTCTCTCTCTCTCTCTCTCTCTCTCTCTCTCTCTCTCTCTCTCTCTCTCTCTCTCTCTCTCTCTCTCTCTCTCTCTCTCTCTGTGCCACTGTGTCTCTGTCTCTGTCTGTCTGTCTGTCTGTCTGTCTGTCTGTCTGTCTGTCTGTCTGTCTGTCTCTCTTCTCTCTCTCTCTCTCTCTCTCTCTCTCTCTCTCTCTCTCTCTCTCTCTCTCTCTCTCTCTCTCTCTCTCTCTCTCTCTCTCTCTCTCTCTCTCTCTCTCTCTCTCTCTCTCTCTCTCTCTCTGTGCCACTGTCTCTGTCTGCCTCTCTCTCTCTCCTCTACCCCCGCTCTCTTTTGTCCTGATGTGAGCTTGTGAAACTGACAGGATGTTTAATCCAATATCTCTTTCTCTCACCCTGTCTATCTCTCTATCTAGCACCATGTTTACTTACTTACTAGCCTACCTTATTTGTCCACCTTTCAATAAAACTAACAGCTAATGACATGGAAGCACACAGATAGTGCGAACTTACTTACTAGCCTACCTTCTTTGTCTACCTTTCAATAAAACTAACAGCTAATGACATGGAAGCACACAGATAGTGCGAACAGTAAAAAAACACACAATCAAAATGATACTTGTGGCTACTCCCAATGAAAGAAGAAGACTGAAATATTGCCTTTGTTTTGCGATCATAATTTGAGAAACCTCTTTCTTCCCCCCCCCCCCCCCCCCCTTCTTTTTCTTCTTCCACGTAATGGCTGTCATTGAGGAGTGTTTGTTATTATATGAAGTCAGTGTAGAAGAGTTGCAAAGGTCAAGCATCATGTTCAATAGCCATGGTGTGTGGACATTTTCTAGAATGTCCTCACAGACTTTGATGAGAGCGAGGAGATGTTCTCCCTGAAGCAGCAGATCAACGCAAAGTTTTCAGCCAGGTTTCCCACCCGCGCCAAGATGAATGTGGTTTCCACCACCATTCAACGCAAGAAGGAGGATGTTGCTGCTCGCACTTTGCAGAGAGCATGGCAGATGTTCAAGACGCAGCAGGTACTCATGCACTCTGGCTGTCAACATTCTTAAGAATATTATAATAATGTACATTTATCGTGCGCTCATCAATGCCCCGAGCGCTCACATAGTACATATTAACCTAAATATTCATGAGACAGGTCGCAACAGATCACAACATTAACAGCTAGGTTGGGTGCTGTATGACATGGGGTCATAAATATTCATGAGACAGGTCGCAACAACATTGACAGCTAGGTTGGGTGCTGTATGACATGGGGTCATAAATATTCATGAGACAGGTCGCAACAGATCACAACATTGAAAGCTAGGTTGGGTGCTGTATGACATGGGGTCATAAATATTCATTAGGCATTTTCTGGGTCAAGTGATGCACCACTGCTATGCAGAATTGCCACAGAGAGCATCAAGTGACCCAAAGACGGTTACAAGTAATTAACTGTGACTCGAACATGCGAGACTTACCTTTGGTAAGGTGATGCGCTGTTCGCCATTTTGCCGATACATGTTGAACTGCCACAGTTATCAATTATAGATAGTGACGCATGCGCAATCCACACACTTCAGAAGGGATAATGCACACTAATTAGAGAGACTTCCTCTAGATACGATCACTTGAATGTGATACAAGTATTTAAGGGAGGGAATTGATAACTGTCGCAGTTCTACATATATCGGCCAAATGGCGAACAGCGCATCACCTTACCAAAGG
Organism: Alviniconcha strummeri; assembly: GCA_963584105.1. Classification (NCBI taxonomy): domain Eukaryota; kingdom Metazoa; phylum Mollusca; class Gastropoda; family Provannidae; genus Alviniconcha; species Alviniconcha strummeri. Next base: position 21,830,557 of record OY757550.1, on the reverse strand, counting down.
TAAGTCTCACATGTTTGAGTTAATTTGACCTCAACATGCCACTGCAACGTTATCAATGATACTTCAGAGCAATTAGTGTGCATTATCCTTTAAAAACAGATATCTACTCACATTATTTCTGATGGAAATAGGATTCCAAAATCGTCTGCCCCATGTTTGTTACAGGCTCCCGTTTGTAGAACCTGGTAAAAGTTGATGCTGAAGACCAACCAGCAGCTTTCAAGACAATGTCTATAGGTAGACCTTTACTGGCTGCAGCAGATGTGCTGGCTGAGCGAGTGCTGTGTGCACCAAACTGAGTGTCCACTCCCGCTTTATGCAACACGTCTCGACTGAATCCACCTGGCAAGGGTATCCTTGCTGATGGGAAGATGAGGCTTAAGATAGCTGAGCAGGAGTGTGTCCATCCCTGAACACTATAGTTCGTCTGAGGTATTCTTTAATAACCTCCACAACACAAATGTTCTTATTTTTTGGAAATGATAACCGTTCGATGGGGGCCAAATGTTTACCCTGCTTCGACTGTTTTAATAGGGATGTTATGTAAAAGACACACTTGTTGTCTTCCAATTTCATACTCTTAACAGACAGTTTATGAATTGTTTGACTTCGCTGGCCTGTTAATAAGGCCAACAGCATCACCAGCTTGTGAGAGAGTTCCTTCAGTGTTAGTTTGTCATTAGGAGCGTAACACTCCAACAAATTAAGTACAGTATCTACATCCCAGGTGTGGCTGTATTGGGGTAAGACTGGTTTCAGTTCAAACACACCTTTCATAAAGCGTCTGACTATCTTGTGCTGACCAAAGTCTACAACATCTGCAATGTTCAAATATGACGATAACGCAGACCTGGCGACACAGATGGCACTGTAGCCCAAGCCTGATTTATACAGGCGAGCTAAAAAGTTCACAGCTTCACTTATAGACGGCGATTTGGGATCAATGTGTCTGCTGTGCGCATACCTGCGCCACTTTGCCACATAGCAGGCATATCTCTTTTGGGTTTCGGTTCTCCAGGATGAACACATGATGTCTGTAGCTTGTTTCGAAAACCCTGTGCGTCTGAAGCGACTCCTGATAGTTCGCAGATAATTAGTCTCAGTTTTTGAAGTCGATGTTCCTCTGCTGGGCTTTGTGGTAGACTTAACAGATTCTTCCTCGCTGATACTAGCACTGGGTAGTTTATCAGCATCTTTGCTATTAGTGGAAACCATGGTTGATTTGGCCAGTCTGGTACCACTACGACACCTTTTGCTCTGTCTCTGCAAAAAATTTGCAACACTTTAGGAATGTCGCAAAATGGTGGAAAAGCATAAAATCTTGTATCATGCCAGTTCAAAGTGAAAGCATCAACCGCTTTTGCTCCGGGGTCAGGTTTGAAAGAAACATAGCTGCTGAGTTGTGTGTTAATTCGAGAAGCAAAGAGATCTAGATCGGGATTAACACCAAGTATATGAAATGCTTGTTGCAATAGCTCAGTGTTTAGTTTCCATTCAGTGTCATAGTTTATTTTCCTAGATTCGAGATCCGCATCAACGTTCTCTCTACCTGGTACGTGTGCAGCCGATAACCAGACTCCCTTTTCAATACAGAAATCCCAAATTTGTTTGGTTATCATGTTACAGTGTTTTGACTGACTGGTACCCATTTTGTTAACACAGGCCACAGCTGTTGTATTGTCCATCATTATCCTAACATGGCGGCATGTACTGGGTAACAGTGACTGCAGCCCAAATAAACCAGCTTTGAGATCAAGTGCATTAATGCTCATGCCTGTTTCTGTGACAAGCCAGTGGCCTCCTGTTTGTCCCAGGTCACATGAAGCTCCCCAGCCTAATAAAGACGCGTTCGAAAAAATATGAAATCAGGCTCCCCATGCCTACTCTGAGCATCAATGTCATTGCTTGCTGAATTAATGTTCTCTGTCCACCACTGAGGAGATTTCAGCCAAAGCCATTTCCGACAACTGAATGTTTGCATCAAATTTTCCTTTACTCATTTTCAGCCCTTCAATTTTATCATTTTCCATATTCCTATACCATAATGGACCGTATTTTACACCTGGGAAGCTTGCAACTATTTGCCCTATGAACTTGGCGAGGAAGCGAATGGAACAAGAGCTCATTGTAAGTAAGGATGCAGCTGTGTTGAAGATTTTTTCTTTTTTTCTCTCTCATAAGAGTGACGGTCATGTCTACTGAATTTATTTCAAATCCCAAGTAGGTGATCACATGAGTAGGAGCTAGAACCGATTTTTCAGGATGAATAACAAATCCTAACTTTTCAAACAAACACAGTGATGCCTTCACATTCTGAACACACTCGAGTTCCGAGTCACCCATCAACAAAGTGTCGTCAATGAAGATGGTGGAGATGAAACCCCATCTATGAAGCTGAGCCATTACTGGCTTAAGCAGTTTGGTAAACAACCTTGGGCAGCAGGCCAGACCATTAGGAAAAGCGGTATACTTGTACAACTGCCCTTTCCACTCAAATTTCAAAAAGTTCTGGGATTTTTCAGTCATGTGCACTGAGTAGTAGGCATCCCGGAGGTCTAATGAACAGAAAATCAGTTTGGTGATACAAGTGTTAAGGCATGTTTCAGTGTTTCCATTTTAAAATGAAAGTTTTCAACATTGACATTAAACTTTTTCAGGTTCAGTTGTCCTTTTTTGGTCTAATAAAAATAGGGGAGATGAATTCACCCTCTGTGTGATTGCAGGGGACGATGACACCCTATCTCAGCAGTTCTTCAATTTCTACATCAATGGCCTGTGACTGTTCACGGGAGAAATGAGCTTGATGGATTTGACCTGATGGGGGTTCATCGAGTAACTGTATGTCAACACCTACAACCATCTTCAAAATTTCCTCCTCATGAGTTATTTCCTGCCACTGCGGTAAGCAGTGCTGAATTTGGCCTGCTGCGAATTTAGATGACCTATCCGTTAGTCTAGTTTTGATGGCCTCAATATTGTCGTAAAAGTCGCTTACCTCATCCATTAAATTCTCTGGCGAAACTGCCTCTTCCTGGGATGCAGCCACTACTGCCTCCGGTGTTTCCCAAACCCTCTCTGGAATGTTGCTTGTTTCGCACCCCGCCCCCTCTGGCTGTGATACCCTTTGAACGGAGTGCCGCTTTGACCTAAAAAAAAAGGCCTGCCGTACGGTTGTCTTTTGTAGGGGTGGTGGCGTTGGCCGCTCGTGCTGGGTGTGCATTTGTTGCTGTGCTTATGAGCCTCTCGGGCTGATCTGATGGCCTTTTCAACATCCCCACTAAACGGTTTGTCTTTTACAGGGAGATCTTCGTTTTGACAAATGGAAGCAATATCTTTCGGGACCGCTGACTGAATCAAAAGATTTCTGCGGAGACTGATTTCCTGCTGTGCCATTCCAAGAATAGCAATTGCATCTCCCAAAGACGCGAGCGTCTGGTTTGCTCTGGTCAGCGCCCGTTCTGAAGCACTAGCCGCGTGGCCGCCGCCCGCTGCGTGTGCTGTACCATCGCTGATTTGACCTGCGAGGTCAGTTGCATATTCATGAAGTGAATTTGTTTCCACGAGCAGACACGAGGTTGCGGGAGACGGCATCGTTTGCACGTTGTTGACTAATCTTCCGTCAGATTTCTTTGTTGTTCTGTCAGCTTACCCCTTATCAGTTAGTTCACTGTTAAGGGTAGGTGGAGCCACATCAGCGCAGTTCTCTGGGACTGGATATTTGTCCATTTTATTTTTCAGTTTAGATTCTGGCATTTTCTGACGGAATCTGCTTCGGCTTATCTCAGCCAGCATTTCATTTACGGTGGGCCCCACCGGACGCTCTTGTTCAAGATCGGCAGCCAGCAGTGTTAGCATGTCTGCCTTCAAACCACTCTCTTTGGTTTGGGGAATGGCCACACAAAATTCACTGTCAGTGTCAGTGTCCACTTCACCGCTGAGATTTCTCGCCCCTGGCAGAGTTCACAGTCAGTTCAAGAGCTTTGTTTAGCCCGCCCCTGGCAGGGCTGTCACCTACAGATTCATTCTCTGATTCTGCGGCCACTGTCTGGTCATTCTCTGCTTCCCATTTCTGGAATTTGTTCATGATGGCCCCCATCATTTGGTGCATTTGGTGCATCTGTTCTGCCATCGTCAAATGCGTGTCCACGTTTTCCTTAGGCTGGGAAAAGGAAGTGCCAGCGGCTGCTGGCTCTTCATCCTGTCCAGCTTCTGTGCCATGATGGCCGGTGCCAGACACGAGGGTCACTATAAAATCCAAGAAAAAAGTCACGTTACCTTGTTCATCCACAAAGAAACCGGTTAAAAGGGTTATGCACAGATGGAATCCAATTTGGATAAGTGATTATGAACACAGTTTATAATGATATACCACCAGTAATATGTAATAAATCCGAGGAAAGTGAAAATTTTCAGTGCGAGGAAAGAGCGCGCGAACACAAGTGAGGATTGCGCATGCGTCACTATCTATCATTGATAACGTTGCAGTGGCATGTTGAGGTCAAATGGGGAAACAATGACGACACCTGAGGACAGATTGAATCATTCCCGGGGAACGAGTAGGCAGCTTGAAACACTGCTGAACACCGTGCTGTCTGAAAGAAAAAAAGACCACATATAAAGAATTCTCAAATTTTTTACCTTGTCTCCAAAAACACACAGAATACCTTGGATACTGGTTGTTGGGCCGAAAGCATCGGGAAAATCGACATTCATCCGGACAGCGTTATCGCTACTGTGTAGTCAAAGTTCGGCGAAGTATTCTGTAAGTACAAAGAATCTGAATCTGTGTAGTCAAAGTTCGGCGAAGTATTCTGTAAGTACAAAGAATCTGAATCTGTGTAGTCAAAGTTCCGCGAAGTATTCTGTAAGTACAAAGAATCTGAATCAACAAGCGGCTTGAATCGGGCTGACGGATGCCACACGTAGGCTGTAACAATAAGGGGCACGACAACAGTCTTGAATCGTCTTCGCTAACGTTCAGTTGGCATCTTCCAAAACGTTCACCTGACATGCTGTCATTCCACCAAAGTCACAACCCCAAAACTTTATTGCAAGAATATAGACCCTACAAAGAAAATGACAGCAGCAAAGAAGAAGAAGAAGAAGGAGATATCAGCAAAGAAGAAGAAGAAGAAGCAGAAGAAGAAAGAAAGAAGAAAAATGTTGGACAGTTTATTTTTGGAGATACTGTAGTAGCCCCAATGGTCGAAGGAAAGTGCCTGGGGTGTTTAGTCGCTGGACGGGGTCTTAACGAAACAAAGTGAACGGCAAACGTGTGTGGGTGTGGGTCGGGTTGCAGGAAGAACAGAATGATGGCTGAAAAGAATGATGATTTTATCCATGTAAACAGAGCCTGGATCGTAGTGAATGGAGGCTATTCTATACAGCAGGCGGTTGACATGGAAAAAGAACAGAATAGTGAAGGAACTGACAGTAATGATATTGATGATTTTTGCCATGTATACAGAGGCTATGTATACAGAGGCTGGACTCAGAGGCTGGACTCAGAGCCTATACAGAGGCTGGACTCAGATAAACAAGATCAGTGGAAGCTATTCACTACACCAGACCGCCTTGCTCCACAGATTATCTTCCAAGAGAAAACTGTAACCACAGAAAACGACGTCATCCACGAGCAGCGTCTTCTTGGTGAAAAAGAAGTGAGCATATATATACTGGATGATCTTAGTACAACTGAACTCATGAAAATGTACAATATCCAACAAGACAGAAGGTCGCAGGACGTAGGTAAGAATAACTTTGGCCATGCGCTCATTGATTTTTGTATTAGTCAGCGTCTTTTGATTGTAAATGGCAGAGTTGGCGGAGACGCTGATTTGGGAAAATTGACCTGTAAAAACGCTAGCCTTGTTGACTATGTTATAGCGTCGCCGTGTGTTTTTCCATGCATCTGTGACTTTTATGTTGGTGATTTTGATGAATGTTTATCTGATATTCACTGCCCTGTATTTATAAAACTGAAAACTGGTACTGATAGCCACGAAACAATCCATAACGTAAACGTTAGCCAGGGTATGATGGGGTTTGCTAAACCTGTTTGGAGACCAGGAGCTGAGCGTGATTATTTAGCTGAAATTGACGAGGGAGGAGTAGAGGTAATTTATGATCGTATGCAAAAGTTGCTAGAAAGTACTGACAGTATTAACCAATCTGATATCGACGACATAACGGATGGTATATGCAGCTTGTTAACAAATGCAGCTGTTAGACTGGATATGTACCAGAGCCAAACCTGTATGAGAGAGGACAAAGGCAAAAAAAAGTCAAAATGAGCCAAGAAGACAGGAGATAAAAAAGAATAAATACCTTGGTTTGACGCAGAATGCAAGAAGAAAAGGGCCGAGTATCGAAAAGCTAAAGGTATGCATAAAAGTCGTGCTAATTATTATACCAAAGGAGAGAGAGCACGTGCGCATAAAGAGTATAAAAAAGTTCTAAACAAGAAAAGCTGAATGCACACGAAAGTCTTCCACGAAAGGATAAGATAATTGCGTTCTTCGGATCTACGTGCATACTGGAGAATCCTGAATATTAATAACCGTCAAAAGAAGCATACTGTAGATGCCATTAGCCATGATCTTTTTGTTGAGCATTTTGAGAAGCTGGGCAACATCCCCGAGGAAGAACTTCATACATTTGATAACGAAACTGATATATTTGTACACGATGATTTAGAAAATGATATTTCAGCGGACGAAGTTTTGAAATGCATCAAGAAGCTTAAAAATAATAAATCCTGTGGGTATGATGGTATACTTAATGAATTCCTAAAGACCTCTTCTTCTAAATTGCTAATCGCAGTTACTACGCTATTTAACATTGTACTGCAGACAGGTAAAATTCCACACGCTTGGTCTATTGGCTATATTAGTCCTATTTATAAAGGAAAAGGAGAAGAGAATGACCCAGATAACTATAGGGGTATAACTGTGCTGAGTTGTTTTGGAAAACTCTTTACTAGTGTGATAAACGATCGAATTCATTCTTTTTTTTTTAGAAACCAATGACATTCTTGGTAATGAACAATCAGGTTTTAGGAAAGGGCATTCGACGATGGATCACGTTTTTGCTTTACATTGTCTCATTGATGTATATTTGCAGCGAAAAAAAAAAGAAGTTATTTTGTGCGTTTATTGACTATAAAAATGCCTTTGACAGTGTGCAGCGCGGATTGTTGTGAGGAAAACTGTTAAATTCTGGTGTGAATGGGAAGGTTCTACATGTGATACGAGATATGTATGCTAAAGCAAAATCATGTGCGAAAACTAGGCATGGTCTATCGCAGTTTTTTGTCTCAAACGTTGGTCTGCGTCAGGGAGAAAATTTGTCGCCAGTTTTGTTTTCGCTGTTTTTGAATGACTTAAAAGGGTTTTTTAATGAGCAACAATGTTCAGGGCCTAAAACTACCATTTGCATTGGCCCAGGATGTGTGTCTTCAAGATATCGACAATTTTTTGTATTTGTTTTTATTGTTGTACGCGGATGACACAATTGTACTAGCCGAATGTCCTGAAGATTTGCAGAGAGCGTTAGATATACTCAAAATATACTGTGAATTATGGGGTCTCAATATTAATGTTAGGAAAACCAAAGTCATGATATTTTAAAGGGGGAAGATCAGAAAAATGCCGAAATTCAATTTTAATGAGGAAACTGTTGACGTTGTTTGGGATTATAAATATTTGGGAGTAAAATTTAACTATAATAACAAGTTTAAAAAGGCACAACAGTTACAGTTTTTACTTGCAAACAGGGCTATGTTTTTACTATTAAGGAAATGTCAGCAGCTAAATTTGCCACTAAATATACAATTAGAACTTTTTGAAAAATGTGTGCACCCAATCCTTCTGTACGGTTGTGAAATATGGGCGTGCGAGAAGATGGATGTAATCTCAAAACTACAGCTTCGATTTTTAAAACTGATCTTAGGTGTCAAAGTTACAACCCTAACATGCATGGTGCTTGGGGAAGTGGGAAGATATCCGATAGAAATTGAAGCAAAATGCAGGATGTTAGGATTTTGGTATGGTTTGTACAGTACCTCTCACTCTGAATCACCTAAGATTTCTAAACTAATGTTTCAGCTATGTTCTAAGTTGTATTATGCAAACGATTATAAACTCCCATGGCTTATGAAAGAGCATTCGTTATTAGATAGTTTAGGATTATCTTATATTTGGTCTAACCAAACCCATACCATCGAAAGCTTTAAACGTATAGTGAAGCAAAGACTAATGGATCAATTTATACAAGAATGGCAAAGCAGAGTAGCAGAAAATAGTGTTTGTAGTAATTATCGTTTATCTAATGTAACCGAGTGTACTGTATACATGTTCCGGGCCATGACCCTATAACCTTTTCTTTCCGGTCCTTTTTGATTGGGTGGGGTTTTTATGGCCCAGTTATCTAAGGTGTTAAAAGTTGTGTGCTGGGCCGGCAGCGTCCCTTTTCCCCCAGTGTCCCTGCAGAGGCAGGTTGTTTGTTTAACTGTTGCGGCCGGTGTTCATGTTTTCATCAGGGGAGAGCCTATAAGTAGTTATTTTTCTATGGCTTGTTGTTCTGTTGTTTCTTATTGATGTAAATAATGTATGTTTATAATGTTATCATGTTCACAACGTGCCTTGATTTTGGTTCTTGAACGTGGGTAATTTCGGCGTTAGATTGCCGCCTGTTTGCAGCCGCTATGGCGTCAGACTACCTTGGTTGTGCGTTCGAATGTTAAGCCTTTATGCCACAGGAAGACCGTATTTCCAAAATGTATGCAGCTAACCCTGGTTAGCTGATATGTAACTAGCATGTTATGCTGCCATTGTTGGATGTTCAGAGTGATGCTTTGCCGATGCAAAGTTATCCTTCTTAAAGTATGGGTACTTTGTCAGTGCGGCATAACTTATTTGTTTAGTATCCTACCGATCTATGTTGCTACATGAAATCGGTGGTATATCATGGCTAACACTTTGAAGATGTTGACTTCATAGTTGTGGAATGTTCATTTTACTAGTTGAATATGGTTTAGTACATAGGGGTGCTTGTATAAACTGTGAGACATGTTATTTCTGCTTGATCCGGCTTTTGTATGGCCGAGTCTTGGGCGCGCAGACTTTCACTCTACTTAGCTTGTAAACCCTTTCCGGGTCTTTGTGCGTGTACCCGAACTGGCCGGCGATGCGCGTCAGTGGTGGTAATTGGGTCTTTGTCTCTGTTCACTGACCGAGCAGACAGGCGCAGCCGTATCAGCAGTTTAGATTCTTGCTGCGCTACCCGCTTCCTGTAAGACGCTTGACGTTGTTCACAGCCGGATATGCTCTGCTAGTCAGTAACAGTAACATGCTGTAACGCTTTGAGTAACTTGACGAGGCTGGAGCTGGTCAATTTATGACTGACTTCCTCCCGCTCACGGCATGGACCCAGGTGCCACCCGTGTCACTATCCATCTCGTGTGCTTAAGTGGAACTGCCGGCTGTAACGATTATCTCACGCTTCCTGTTTAGTTAAGAATGAGCCTGGTAATCCACATTCTTCACAGTTACTTTATTGTATACTTCATTATACTGAGAGTTCATCAGTTAATTGACTGGCCGTCTCTTGTATACTCACCGTGACTCTGTAAGGTACAGGTTTTAAGTGTAAGTCAAGCACACGATTTATGTGCTTGATTATTAATCATTTTGTCATGTATTATAGTAACCTTCAGGTAAACTACATGGTTACTGTATTTATTAGATTAGTAATGACTGTTGTTTATACTTTACATTTGCTTTCATGTTCTAAATGTGTTTGCTTGTGTCTTTTCTAAAACAGACACTGTTTCCTGGTTGGTTGGTGTACAAATAAAAGTTATGTTATAGCAACCTCTGACTTGTGACTCTTCATCCATGCTTCCAACCTGCTTCCCCTCAACTCCCCATCCCCACTCCCCTACACTAAAAAGAAATTTTGCTTTGAGAAATATCTAACCTATCTCCCATCTATCCTAAGACAAAGAGTATTGAAATTTAGACTTAGTAATCACAGACTGCCAATCCAGCAAAGACGATCGTTAGGTATTCCAAGGGATGAAAGAATATGTACTGTTTGTGACAGTGGTGAGGTAGGAGATGAATTTCACTATTTGCTTAACTGTTCCAACGAAAATGTCAAGAGAAACCGTACTAAATATGTTGATAAATATTATACACATCATCCCAACGTGCCCAAATTTTGTAGTCTCATGAATATGACGTCAAACTCTAAGAATATCAAGCTTGCTAAATTTATTAGTTGTATTCTTGAGTTATTGTGATTAAGCCAATAATGAAACACAACGAAAAAGAAAAGAAAAAAAGAAATAGTTAATTTTTACGCCTTAGCCTTACATATTTATAACAACTTTGATTTGTGTTTGAGCATTTATTTATTTTTTATATATAAAGTGTGGTAGTTATATATTAGTAGAACGCATGTACTTGTTCATAAGGAATGTCGTGTGCGAATGTAACTTCGCTTTCTAGCCCCCAGGGGCCAAAAGCTCAATAAAACCTTGAAACCTTGAAACTACACCAGACCGCCCTGCTCCACAGATTATCTGCCAAGAGAAAACTGTAACCACAGAAAAGGACGTCATTCATGTGCAGCGTCTTCTTGGTGAGAAAGAAGTGAGCATAGTATATAATAGGGGTCTATGATCAGTGGAGTTGGTGAAACCTGCTTTTGGGGTTAAATGCAATGCGTTTTATTACAGTATGTAAAAACAAGGATTTTCACACACACACACACACACACACACACACACACACACACACACACACACACACATATATATATACACACACACACACACACACACACACACACACACACACACACACACACACACACACACGCACACACCTTTCACACGCGCCTTGGTTATTCACAGCAACTTTGATTTGTGTTTGACCACTTGTTCGTGTGAAATGTGTAAAGTGTAGGATTATTAATACTTATGCACTTATTTATAAGGAATGTATTGCCGGTGCGAATGTAATTTGGGTTTCTAGCCCCCGGGGGTAAAACAACTCAATAAAAACTTGAAACTCTTGACACAATCGTGACAATGAAGTGAAAATACGCTCACGTGGGTAGATGACAAAAGGGAGTCCGGGGAGGGGAGGGGGTGTACAGTCATGGATAGCCTAAAATCCGACTGACATGACTGAGTCAGTCTGGGGTACATGGCTGGGATCGGGTTTCTTTGCATTACTAGACATGGTGCTTATCAGTCGGCTTCTCTCTCTTTGTGGGGCTGTCGGTGGTGAGGGTAAAGAAATGCGATCGTGCGTGAAGTGGGCCGTATGCTCCATGCTCTGCACTTAGGTAGACTGCATAACAGAGCTACACTGCCAGCTACGCTACACAGCTAGCTTACAGAAAACTTGTATGAAAATGTGATGATAAATACTTTTCGCGGAACATAAGCAGCAAGGTAACCGCCATGGCTAAGAATGCCCGTGGACGGCAGATAAGATCTTTGTTTTCTTTCTTCTTCTTTTCTACTCTGTGTGTGTGTGTGTGTGTGTGTGTGTGTGTGTGTGTGTGTGTGTGTGTGTGTGTGTGTGTGTGTGTGTGTGTGTGTGCTTAAATCTTTATCCCTGTGTAATAAAGTATTATCTTATCTTCTCTCTCTCTCTCTCTCTCTCTCTCTCTCTCTCTCTCTCTCTCTCTCTCTCTCTCTCTCTCTCTCGCTCCCTCCCTCCCTCCCTCTCTCTCTCTCTCTCTGATGACACCAGTGATGTTCCTTGCATCTCCGCGTCCCCTGTCAACAGGTCAACAAATCTTTCTTAACACACTTCAGACTGATTGCCTTACTCCAACCCTGTGGAAGTAATTTCTCTCTCTCTCTCTCTCTCTCTCTCTCTCTCTCTCTCTCTCTCTCTCTCTCTCTCTCTCTCTCTCTCTCTCTCTCTCTCTCTGTGGCGAGCTATTAATCTACTCACTAATAAACACGCACCAGCGAATACTAGCACTACTAGTGGAATTTCCCCAAATGACTTAAACAACCATTTTTGCAGTGTTGCCAGTAAAGTGATTAAAACAGATAATTCCCCCATCAACCAACTAACTCTGCTGGAACAGTATTGCACAGAAAAGATTAGCCATGAAGCCAGTGCGCTCCCTTTTATGACAGTCAGGGAAGTGTATAAATCTTTATGTCATTTAAAGCAGTCAAACACAAAAGGTACTGATGGTTTAGACGGGAAAATACTGCGCCTCTCGGCACCTTTTATTGCTGAAACTCTAACCTATATATATAACCTTTGTATTGACAAGAACACTTTCCCCCAGGTATTTAAGGAAGCAAAAGTTATCCCCCTCTTCAAATTTGGTGACAAATCGGATCCTTCAAATTTTAGACCCATTTCTATACTACCTATTTTGTCAAAACCGTTAGAAAAACATATCAGTGAACACGTTATGAAGCATTTTCTTGTTAATGCCTTGTTTTATCAAAAGCAATCAGGATTCAGACCAAACCACTCCTGCCATACAGCCTTAACAGAACTGATCGACACCTGGCTGTCTGAAATCAACATAAACAAATTGTGTGGGGCCTTGTTCATTGACTTTGCTAAAGCCTTTGACGTAATCAATCATGACCTACTTCTAAGAAAACTAACCCTCTACGGCCTATCAGCGAACACCCTTAGTTTAATTTGCTCTTTCCTCAACAGCCGCCTGCAGAAGGTTTCACTGAAAGACAATCAGTCGGATTTTAAGACAGTTTTATATGGAGTTCCCCAAGGATCTGTCCTAGGACCTCTCCTGTTCTCCATCTATATAAACGACCTACCTTTACATGTCCCTTCTGCAAAATGTGACATGTTAGCAGATGACACAACAATTCACACCTCTGGACAGGATGTACCTGCAATAACAACTGTTCTCCAGTCATGTCTCTCTGATGTTGTTGAATGGACACATCTTAATCATATGTCTCTTAACCCGTCAAAAACGAAGTACATGATTCTAACGACGCGTCAGAAGCGACAACTACTTCACTCGCCGTGTGCGCACCTTTCTGTTGGTAACCAGCAAATAACTGAGGTCAGTGATCACAAAGTGTTAGGTGTTACAATAGACAATAATCTGACCTGGGGCCCCCACATTCGTGACCTGTGCAAAACTACTGCTAAAAAAGTCTACCAATCAGCAAAAATTAAGCATTTTCTTAACATTCATGCCAGAAAAACGTTTTTCCAAGCACACATTCAGTCAGGTATAGATTATGCTTCAACTCTTTGGGACTCAGCAAGTGACTCCTTGAAAAAAACCTTGAAGTCACTACACAGGCGAGCAATCAAAATTGTTCTTCTAAAACGAACTAGCCTTACCGATAAAGACTATAAAGCGGCTCAAATTCTCCCGCTATCTTCTAGGTTAATGAGTAACAAAGGGCATTTTGTGCACAAAATTTTATCGGGTAGAGCACCGATGTATCTATCAACAAAATTATTTATTAATCAAAGTTCGAGGAATTCATCA
>OY757550.1:21787036-21812036 GCA_963584105.1 Alviniconcha strummeri | reverse complement strand
CGTCAATCTGCCCGCTGCATAAAGTCGGACTTTCTCTAATACCTCCTATGACGCACTAACAAACAGAAGGCTTAGCCCTCCGGCTCAATAATAGTCTTGATTTCAAACAGCAGTGTGAACAATCTCGTGCCTGCACACGACTACCTGTGAGCGTTATTTCGTGTGTGTGTGTGTGTGTGCCTGCACACGACTACCTGTGAGCGTTATTTCGTGTGTGTGTGTGCGTGTGCCTGCACACGACTACCTGTGAGCGTTATTTCGTGTGTGTGTGTGTGTGTGTGCGTGTGCCTGCACACGACTACCTGTGAGCGTTATTTCGTGTGTGTGTCTGTCTGTGAGCGCGCGCCCATACACGACTACCTGTGAGCGTTATTTCGTGTGTGTGTCTGCACACGACTACCTGTCAGCGTTATCCTGTGTGTGTGTGTGTGTGTGTGTGTGTGTGTGTGTGTGTGTGTGTGTGTGCCTGCACACGACTACCTGTGAGCGTTATTTCGTGTGTGTGTCTGTCTGTGAGCGCGCGCCCATACACGACTACCTGTGAGCGTTATTTCGTGTGTGTGTCTGCACACGACTACCTGTCAGCGTTATCCTGTGTGTGTGTGTGTGTGTGTGTGTGTGTGTGTGTGTGTGTGTGTGTGTGTGTGTGTGTGTGTGTCCGGCCGTCCGTGTCCTACAAGTTTACTTATTGATGTTGGTGTCGAGTGAAGCACCGAATTATGCAACGAACAAAATATTCATGCAAGCTTACAATGCTGCACAATCAGGCCGCATCTGCCTGCCTCTGAGTAGCACGACGACTGTATATGGGGTGGCGCGTATAATACGGGCCGCTTTTCCGTGCGTACGATCCTGAACTGAACTGCATATGGAGTGAAAGATTTGGGTACCGGATTTTGTTTTTAATTTTAAAAAGTTGTTTTAAATATATTTTCGCCCCCGCTTTGTTGTTTGTTTAGTTTTTACCCCCGTCAACGCAAACACTTAAGGTGTGGTCGGAACCAAAAATGACACGAACAGTTGTAGCCGATAACGAGCCTCAAGCCACCACGCCTTGCTAGCCTTCAGTGCCCACGAACGGGAATAGGTAACTCTAGCTCTTTGGTCATTCACAGCCCTGCATCGCTGCTCTCCCTTGAGCTGGTCCCCGAATTTCGCTTTTTGTTTGCGCTGCATACATACAGTGAACACATGAAATGTGGAACGTAAAATTCGAGGCGGGAGGTGGCGCTGAAAGTTAAGTTCGCTGCAGAATGATGAATCTGCTTTACCCAGTTTAAAAGTTTACGAACAGATACAGCCTATCTAAATATTTGTATTCATATAGCCAGTGGATTTTTTTTTTCTCTCTCTCTCTCTCTTTGTAGATCATGCCAGTCGATGTCAATCACTTGTGGTGGTAGTGGTAGATGTATGTGTGCAGATGCATCATGATCCACAAAAGCCAAGTTACTCTACTGAAATCAAATATTCACAGACTCAGTTTCTTTTCTTTTTTCAAAAGCAAAGCTATATTTAATGCTACACTTGCAGTGTAGACATGCATGCATATTTTATACTGGATCATGTATTCATGTCTACATTGATTTCAAACCCTCAAAAATTACATCACTGGTAAAACATGAGCAAAGTTACGAATACAAAAAAAGAGGATGCTTTCGTTCACCGTACCAAAGTTTCATCATGGCAACCTATTAAAAAAAACTCTTCTTCAACAAAAACATTTTCGCAAGATTTCTTTTCCCCAACTTATTTTACAGCAATGTTCTGTGCAAGTATACAAAAGCCCTTCTGTACCAGATAGAGATTTAGGAGGATTATTCAATCACAGACATGTACATAGCTGTTCATGAAAAGCAGGAACTGCACAACAATACGCTAACTTCTTTCCAATCAACACATACTCATGTCACCGACTCAGCACAATCCAATACAGTAAAGTCAACTCTTACTGGCACCAGTACATGTTGTACCGCAAACTCTGTCAAACAAAGACTGCAAGTGCCCTGAAACAGCAAGCAAGCAGCATAATGGCAACATTTCTCTGTACAAAAAACAATACTGCATATGCAAAAGTACAACAAACGCTCACTGATTCACAATCAAAGCCAATTTAAAACAAGTTTCACATTTTCTCTTCCACTTTCTGTGATCTGGAAAATGTAACAAGGTCACTGAAACTGGTTACAACAGTGCAGATTCTGAATGTGAAAAAAATAAACATACATTTAGATTTTGTCAAGAAAAAAGCATCAATTATTCCATCAGCCATACCGGTCATAAATGCAATGACATGCATGATCTTGTCCAAATTATGTAGCAATTACACAAATCACAGTTGCTGGATGTTAAATGTCCAGTCATTTGTGAAGCTCTTGTCTGGGTAAAACTAAATTCAGCAAATCACAACAGTTTCCTTTATTGTTCTTGATACACTTTATGTTTGAAGAGAATTGAGAAAAAGGAAGCTGAATGCCATGTGAAAGGTTTCCACCCGTGCATAATTATCACCAACCATCATGCACGCTAGCAATTTTTAAGTCAGTCAAAACATATATGTATATATACGTCTGCTGACGGCACAGGTGATGGAACCAAACTGAGAATCTTTAACAGCCAAAAAATATCTGCGTCTCATATAATGATATATACAGATTTATCAGGATCAAACTGCTTGCACCATGTCAGTCACTCAATAACCCTACAATCATACAGCAATGGACTGAAAATAACATGTCACCGAGTACTGTACAAAGCATTGGCCTAAGTACTTTTGTGAAGCACAAGAAAAATTAAAAAAAATAACAGTGGGAGACTCACATTAAACATACATTATTTAGCATACCGTCTTGTTAGAGACAACAGTCTTGGTCTTTTTTCAAAGCCAATAAAATGACATTTTTTTTCTTTTTTCTTGAAGCAGTTATGCCATTTATGTATCCCCCACCCCAAACTGACCTGTTTTATGAAATCATACCTATGTTTTTCATACACATTTTTACCCCCGCAGTGGCATACTGTGTACACTGAAATTACTAACCCCCAAAAAGTCTGGAAACCCAGAGCGATCAAAATCTCTTTTAAGCTTGGAACAGGTCACAATACTCTGCATCATTCACACACCACAACCAGCTGATAAAAATAAATCTGCTCAGACCTGAATTCTAAATCATACTCTGACTTCACTTTCATCAGTCCTGTTATACAACAGTCCAGTGGATCAGAAATCTGAAGCTTTCACTTCAGCACAAATGCAAGGCTGCTTGGCCAGTCCCTAACAGTTTCACTCAGCCACCAGGCACATCAAAAAAAAAATTAAAAGAGGAAAATTATGCTAGACTGCTACACTCCAAACCTTGTTACTATTGTGAACTATGTTTTAAAAAAGGAACAAATGACATACATACAACATTACAAGCATACTGGCATAGATAAAAATGTACACAAACCACAAAATCTTTGGAGTACTTACCATTGTCAAGGGCTGCTGCCTGCGACAAGAATAACAATGCAGTTCTGGGTTATCACTTTTTTCTTCATCTTTCTTGGGGAAAAACACACTTGTTTCACAAGTCAAACATTGCTCAATGAATAATGTCACCATACAGACAGACTGAGTCAAAAAGAGAGAGATGCATACACACAGAGATAAAGACAGAGAAAGAGATATGAGAGCTTTTTTCCTCCTTCTTGGATATGCTGAGAGCAAAAAAGAAACAAGAAGAAAAACAAACCACCACTTTTCTCTCTTGTAACATATTACATTGTCTATGCTCCAACACCACCGTCAGCATAACCGTTATGGCAGGTGCTGGAAGGGTCCCCCATTGACAGCAACAGTGTCAACAGTATCTCGGTCAGCATCATTTTCCATAAAACAACAAGAGACACTCAGACACTTTTAAAACACAGACATGCAGTTTCCTTTTCATTACTGCTGAGTATTACTAAACATTTCATAGACAATATGAAATCTGTATCAAATTAGAAAACCTCAGTTTTTTTTCTTCTCTATGACAGCCGTTTCATCCTGAAATCTGCACAGAACACTTCTGGATTACATCAATTTCGAATTTGCAGTAAATTCTCTGGTCGGTCCATTATGATTCCACAACAGATGTGGAGGAGGAAAGGGAGGATCCACATAAAACAAAACCTGACATGGTCATTTACAAATTTCAGACAGCTGCCTACTTTCCACTTGTCCAGGATATATTCCTGATGCAGTGCAATGCTATTCTGGAGACACAAACTATTCCAGTAAGAAAGTTACAGAGTGGAAATCACTTAAGTACAATCAACAGCTAACACTGTTGAAATTTGCAGACTTTATTTCAACACTGCTGTCAGTGTTATATAAAATACGAGCAGAAGTGATAACCACCATGTCCATTTACAACAGGATCATTACAGGTAGATGTGACTCAGTTGGGTGTTTTTTCCAGACACTGTTGTCAATGTTATGCAAGATTTAAGCAGAAGCGGCAACAGCCATGTCCATTTAAAACACTATCATCACAAGCAGAGTTGATTCTCATTGTTGTCTTGCATTATAATGTAATCACCATCTTCATAACATTATCCTCAGACACATACGTGAAACTGAAAAATGACTTTTGTTTTTTAAATCTGAAATCATGTCAAGGATTCAGGAAGCTGTACTGGCAAGCAAAGGTCAGTACTTCTGTCTGGGGTCCAGGGTGCAAAGCATCCAGAAAAATGATTTCCAGGTGCTTTTCAAACAATGAATTGCGACGCAAAGTGTAAAATGCAGGTCATCAATGTTCGAAAGTGACATAATCTGACCAAATGATGACATCTGCCAAACTATGAAAATGGCCTACTGAACAGTTAACAAATCAATTTTCCTAGGATTCAGAGGGCCAACTTCCAACCCTGTAAAATTTACCAGTAAGTTGCAAATTATTTCGCAGCAAATTTGGCAAGTGACATTCCAGTGCTTCTGGTTGTGAAAAACTGTTGTCATGCTAATTTTACAAGAAAAGCACAAAGCCTCAACCCAAAGACAGAGCCACACACAGGACATGAAGAAATGGACACAATCACAGGAGTAACCCTTGGCCATTATCACTCCATTTACAGCTGAACCTCATTTACAGCTGAACCACATTCTCAACAAATATGTACTAATCAACAACCTTACCTCATAATGCCTGTATAAGGCCCTTTAAATCAACGCTGGTTCCACCCCCCCCCCCCCCCCCCCCCACTATGCAGTGATATAAACCACAAATCAACATTTTATACAACTATCAATGTCTTACTGGGGAACATCAGTTTAGCAAAAAGAAGTATTTTTTACACCAACTTCCACTCCATAACATTCTTTTAGCCAACTACCAGTGTACCACGCTCTTAAAAGTAGGTCTGAAAGGAAGAGCAACTTAACTGACAATGCATCATAAAGCAGCTGTGCTTGACAGAAATACAGATTCTAAATAAAACAATTCTGGAAGTTCTCACAAAAATGGTTTCAAGAAAATGAAGTTGCCACAACCAGAAATGTTTTTAATTAGCCAACAAACTAAAATGATGGGGTTGTTTGCCTGTGCAGAATCTCTGCATGTAACCATGGGCACCAGGCAAAGTTCTTAAAGACTGTGCAAGAACAGACCAAAACTACCATGTCACTGCTGACGTGCATGCTTGTGTGCGCATTGGTTTGCCAAGGACCTGTACTGCAAGTTTCTGCCCTTTGTTTTTGAACTGACAAAAGTTATCTCCCTTATGCTGTAAGCCCCACAAAGGGCAGTCACTCAAGTCCTAAGCAAGGGATTTGCACGAAGTTAGGTCAACTTTAAAAAAAAACATTGCCATCTGACCCTGTTGTGACCATAAATTACAAGGCCACTGGAAACAGCAAAAACAGTTTATCAAGCTTTTGTCAATAAATGATTAAGACCAAGCCAACTTGGAAATGTGATGCTCAGTGAGCAGTCTGAGAAAATGCCCGTCAAGCCTCTGCCACGGCCAACCAGGTAACACTGGGTTTGCACACTCTTCAAAAACACAAGTAAAAAGGCAACACAGTCACTTAATTAGCTTGGCCTTTAACTGTCCACTATTTCCCAGGGAACTCAAATCTCTGTTGTGGGAAGATGTCCTCAAGCAACTGCTGTGGTGAAACACCACTGTTCTTCTCAACTGTCCTGAACAGACTGCTTTGGCGAACTGTTCTGAGCAGACTGCTCTGGGGAACTGTCTTGAACCAACTGCCCTGCTGAACTGTCCAAACCCAACTGCTCTGGGTAACAGTCCTGAACTAACTGCTCTGGAGACTTTTCTTGAACCGACTGCTCTGGGTTCCTGTTCTCAACAAACCGTTCTGTATAACTGTCCTGAACCAGCTCTTCCAGAGTACTGTCCTGGACTAACTGCTCTGGGGAATCTTCCTGAACTGACTGCTCTTGGAAACTGTCCTGAGCAAACTGCTCTGTATAACTGTCCTGAACCAACTGTTCAGGAGTACTGTCCTGGACTAACTGCTCTGGAGAATTTTCTTGAACCGACTGCTCTGGGTAACTGTCCTCAACAAACTGTTCTGTATAACTGTCCTGAACCAGCTGTTCCGGAGTACTGTCCTGGACTAACTGCTCTGGAGAATTTTCTTGCACTAACTGCCCTGGAGAATAGTTTAAATCTGGCTGATCCAGGGAGTCGTCCTGATCAAACTGCGAATCTGAACCATTTGGTATTGGATGAAACTCAACATCCTGCAATGGCTGATCGATGCCCAGAGGAGAATCTTGGTTCTCAATCCCCGCTTGCTCTGGATCTGGATAGATGTTCTCCACGGCCAAAGGGATCCACTCGCTACTTTCTCCATCCTGTGCGATGCCATTCTGCAGGAGCTCCTCCTCGTCACCAGAAACATAGAATGGAGGGTAGTTGGGTTCCAGCTCATCACTGTACACAGGCTGCGGCAGATCCCCCTCAACCACCATGGGCTCCTCAAAGGGCGCACCCTCTTCAGCTTGCTCTTCCTGGCCACCCATTGTCTCCTGTTCGCTTGCATTTTCTTCCAGGGTGTTGCTCTCAGGTGGACTGCACTCAAAGTCAAAGCTCTCGTTTACACTTCCAGGGTAACCTTGGCTAGGAGTGTACTTGCAATTGTTAGATCCTGTGGAACTGGAACTACTTGCAGTGTTGGACATGCAAGTGGAACAAAGGGATGAAGAACTGGAGCCACTTGAGCAGAAAGAGGAGTTCTCTGCCAGGCCAACACTAGGGGGCTGGACACCAGGTGTTCCCTGACCCTGGCCAGGTGTGCTGAGACCAGGTGTGTCTGGACCAGGCATGCCTGGTGTGTCAAGACCAGGTGTGTCCACACCTGGCGTACTGGAGTAGCCAGCCAGGCTGGCCATTCGTTCTGCGATGGAGATGGGCGGCAGTGAGGATGGGTTGGCAGAGCTGCTGTCGAGAGGGGAGTTGCCACTCTGATCACTGAACTTGGTGAACAGCAGCAATGGGCGTCGGAAACCTGTACACAACCAAGTATCTCTTTCAAAATACATTGCATATTAATATCAGGGAAACCATACAGCTGACACACAGGGCTGCAAAAGTACGCTCACCTGATTGCCAAGACCTACACAAATGCCTCCAGGTTTATCAAGACTAAAAACCATTAGCCTGCTGCAGCACTGGACAAGTCATAATCTGCCTTCAAACTTTTTGACCATCAGAACAGAAATCGGTGCCACATCCTCTCCAAATGTAATGTTGTCACCATTTTAACTTGGCTAAAACTGAAAAAAAATAAAAAATAAAAAATGAGCCCAAGGGTTGAAATGGCTACCAAAAAAAATCACATTTCAGAGGAAAACAAATTGGGCTGTTAATAATTCAATCAGGCTAGTCAAATTTCATATTGGACAGCTTGGTGAAAAACTAAAAACATATCTAAGTCCACAGACCTGGACACATCAATGCAGTTTTTGGATCACTCTTTTGAGAACACAGTAACACTGTTTGGGAATATGTTGCAAAAACAACACCTAAATCAATTTAACGTGGATTACCAGCAGAAAAGTGCAAATCTGCATCCTGTTCCCCTCACTGTATGATTACTACTAGGAACCAGTCTATGCAGCACTGCTTTCATGCCCCCAAGCACTGCTGAAGTGCAGGCAGTTACTGCTGTTCTATCCTAAGGTGTTGGGCCTAGCAGGTTCAAGAGCCTGCACAAATCTTGCCCTTGTCCTTGAATCAACGAGTCCAGCAATATCACAACAGTGCCCTTACCTTTTGATGGGTTGAAAGGCAAACCGATGACTTCACGCTTGCAGAAACCCACAGTGTTGAGCAGGTATTCACTGAAGCGTTCTGGTTTTAGCTTGATGCTGGTGTAGTTCTTGTAGATAGCCTCCTGCACAAATAAGCAAAAGCTCACAACTGGCACCATACCCTGGATGTTTTGTTACCTTTTATTTTTTAAGTGGACTATAAAATCTGGGGGTATCCTGAGCTACAGGGCTTTAAGTTTGCTTAAGTTCACTGATACTTAATCATGGTTTTATTGCACTGTTTACAGCACCATGTTCATACATATCATAAATGTAACTAATAAGACAAAAGGCAATTATGTATATTCCAGCAAGGTTACACTGTAACATGCCCCCTCCTGAATGAGTGAGAGGAAGTGTGTGTGTGTGTGTGTGTGTGTGTGTGTGTGTGTGTGTGGTAGACTTAACCTTTTCTACAGTGGAGTGGAACCCCTGTCAAAAGACCCACCCATGAGACCCACATAAAATACTTAAATTAGATAAAAGGGACATCTTCATTCAGTGAGTGGTCACCACCATTATGGTAATTGGTATTATTTTAACACTTCCTTTGTCTCTCTGGGTAAGGCCACAGCTCAGTGGCTCCAGGAGCAATGCTAGTCAGCCCAACTAGAACATGTGGCATTGCAGTGTTTACTTTCTGTGAACTAGCAGAGATTATCTACCTTTGTCATGCACCTCGAAAATTTCCCACATTCTCTGATTTCCAACTACCTAGAGACCTCTTACATGCATGGTAAAAAGCACATGGGTCCACCATACCTTTTGTCCTCTCTGAGTCTGAGGGACAAGACAGTCAATCGTAGTATTCCCAAAGACTAGCAAACAAAGCACAAAACTGAGCCTGCCTGGGCTAAGCAGGTATAATGAGATCTGTGCTGTGTGAAACAACAGCTGATGAATGCCAGGGATGGCACCCTTTGGTCACTTCACTTCCTACAGCTTAGGTCACAAGCACTTTTCAAAACTTGCATACAGTAAATGCAGTGTTTTAAAAAAAGTGCATGCAACCAAACATGACACTACCAAAACACCACAAACACTAGTAGAACTAAACAACACTACTGTTGCAGCTTCAGCCTTACCCAAACATGGCACCGGCAACCACATTTCCCCCACAGATTTAATGAAAAATCAAGCTGTAGATCAGATGAAGCAATCAGGCAGACAACAAACCGTTAGTTTTTTGCGTCTTCTGTATGATGCCCAAGCTTGGGGTTCCAGGATGAGTCTACCGCCTGGTCGCAGCTGCTGGTACATTCGGGCAAACACTCGCTTCAGGCCCTCATCCCCCCAGTTAAGGTGGATCCATTTGGTGATGCTGAGAGCCAGGATGGTGTCATACTCTTCCTTGACGTAGCTCAGCTGTTCCTCTCTCTCCAACACGTAATTGCCCTGAAACAATCAATTTCTAACTGTTTATCTCTCTCCAACACGTAATTGCCCTGAAACAAAGCAATCAATTTCTAACATAGTTATTCTTATGACTTACTGCTTGCAATCCCACTGTGCATGTCACAAAAAACACTGTGGCTTGATGCTACTTATAAATTATACACACCAAGGGCTGCATGTCAGGTATATAAAAGAGGTGAAAATATATCCACTGATACCAAACATAAAAGTTAAAAGTATAAAACCAAACACAAATCTTTCTCTCAAGGTCAAAAATAATCTTTCAAATTTCAGAACATAAAATAAGCAGATATAATGGTCAACAGGATTTTTCTTTAAGTTTAACCAGTCTTACTGTTACTTCAGAAGAAAAAAAATGAAGCAAACTACTGAACATTCTCAAAGTCTAACAAAGTAACAGTTCCTGAAAGTGAAACAGTCACAGTAAAGGTGAAACCAGTCAACATTAATTTAATGAGTCAAAACCTAATAACATCAACCAGCAATATATACCCACTTCAACAAGCTATTCAACAGGAATGGCCAAGATAGTTCTGTTGTAGAGAACAGAAAAGAATAATATCTTTAATGTAATTGTAAGTAGACCAAACAAAAACATTAGGTTTCATTAACATAAAAAAAAAAAAAAAAAGTTCAACAGTGTCCATCATGATGGTGCTGCAGCAGCCAAAAGTTTTGTTTTAAATGGTCCCACTGAGTACTAGTCAACCATGGTGCTATCCATCAAACAGTGACGAAGTTAAACACAAGCTACATCACCCTCCACTTACTTGACAGCTCTAGGAATTCCTCATTTGCTTCACACAGATACTTGTTTGTTTGCTTCAATAATCTTGTGCATTACCGTGTGAATTTAGTAACGACAGGTGTTAGTGTTACCCACAGCATTAGTCTATCACTATTACTTGAACACTGCACTGTGGCGTAAATTGTAACAAATGTACTTGCATGTGTGTCAGTGAGTGTGTATGATACACAACTGTGAAGGTGCTTGCATCATAACCTCAAGTGCAACTATAGTGATGACATGGTATGGTTGCACACGCACACACATGCATGCACACTGCAGCATATGCCAGTACACAGTAAACTAAATAATGTGTCCATTGCTGTCATACCACTCCTGTTTTATTAAAAGTTTAAATTATTGGCAAAGTCCTTCAGCCCAGACTACAAAGTTGTGAACTTGAGTACTTACCTGCATGAACATGATGTTTTTTGGAAAGAAGTTGCTTGGGTTGGTCAGCGCTGGCAGGGGTTCAATAGGTCCGTACTCTGTCATGGACACAGGGTATTTCTTCATCTCATCCTTGTTTGCAAGGTTCTGGAACCTTTTGATGTTCTGCCGAGCTGCCCGGATCAGGTTGGGATCAATGTCCATTCCCACAATTTTCTGAGGATGGAAGAGCTTCGCAACAGCCAGTGTCACATGACCAGCATTACAGCCAATGTCAAGCACATCTTTGCCCTCAAACCATTCCAACCTGAAATACTGAAGACGAAGATCAGGCTCCATCTCCGGTGTTCGGTAGCCATAATAACGACTGTAGTTGCCATGTTTGAAGACAGGATTCTTTGCAAATTTCATAGGGGTAGGGGTTTTGGTCTCTTCTTCCTGCTTTTTCACCTTGCTGCCTCCTGATCCAAAACTTAAGCGGCGCATCTTCCTTGGGGTACTGGTCGTGCTGACATCAGGACTGCTAGATCGACGGAAGTGCAATGCCTTGGTAGCACTTGCCGCTGCCTCTCTCGAACACTCACTGACAGTTCTGCGGCGCTTGCGAATTTGTGCAGGATCTGGTCGCAGGACAGGTGAAACAATGGAGTCAACAGTCCTTGATGGCGGACCTCTGAGAACAGATCTTCCCCGAGATTTATCTGGGGAAATGTTTGCCGAGAGATTTGTGTCTATTTTTAACACTTCCATTGAAGACTGTTTGTCTTTTGATGATTGCTCCTCTTCAGCTGGCGACTTTAGGTTTGGGTATCGCCACAGCCGTTTGAAATCCCTTTCTTTCTTTTCTTGCTCTTTGATAACTCTCTCACGCTCCTCCTTGCCAAATGGTTCTATTCGAAGCGCTTTCCGTAATGATTTCCTGTCTCGTGGGACTTCCTGTCTCTCTTCCTCATCAATTGGTGACTGCAGGATTGGGTACATCCTGCTTCTCTGTTGCTCCTGCTTCATTACCCTTTCATATTCTAATCGGTTGTTGTATTGTTCACTTTGTCCCATTCTAAAATGTCCCATGAGATGCTTCTGATGCGTGCGTTTGTTTCCTGACTGACTCTGAGAGGGTGGAGGACATGTTGATCTACTTGCCGTCTTCTGTTTTTTGGAGGCCTTGTCAACTGTCTTCTCACTGGTCTCTTTGTTCAGCACATCCATCTCCATGTCTATGATGCCTTGGCCATCATTGTTAGTTTTGCTCTGTGGCACACACTGGCCAACACTGCTTGTCCTCAACTTGCCCAAGTCACTTTTGTAAGACTCTGAGATACTGCGACTAGAGCTAGGCTCCCCATCTGATGGTACACCACTCGAGTTTGGCTCCACTTTGACAGTGTCTGCGATGCTGGGCTCTGTTTTATGGGATGCACTGTCAACTTTCACAGCATCTTTACTGGAACAGACCTCGGCTGCCAGTTCCACAGTCACAGCCATTGGCTTATGCTTCTCAGGAGCTTCTGAGCTAGACAGGACACTAGAACTTGACTGACTGGAAACATGGTCAGTGGCACCATCTGAGGTTTTGGACAGACTGGAAGTTGCTGGTGCATGGGGTGGAATGGAACTGCTGTCTGCTGTGCTGCTTCCAGACTGAGATGTGGGGACTTCAGCTCCTGCAGTCACAGCAGGGTCTTTCTTCCTGGCCCTGACTCGCTTCCTTTTATTGGGATTATAAGGTAGGCAGACAGGTGTTTGGTCATCTTCTCTCTGTGTCAGACCAAGTGGATCCTCATGGTTCGTTGGAATAAAATTGTTCACTGGTTTGTCAAAACGTTTTGGGTCTGGTTCCGGTAATGCAGGTGGGTCAGGCAGCTCTTCCCCCCTGCCAATAGCCTGGAGATTCAATGGGTCTGAGATACTTCCTCCTGGGACACGGGACAGCACCTGGGGTCGTGACCAAGCAACTGAACCCATTGAATAGCGACGTGCACGTTCTCCTTGCCCACCTCCATATCTATCTGTTCTACCTTTTCCACTTCCAGGTGCAACAGAGAGACGTCGTCTTTTAAGCCTGTATGGCTCATTGGGTGCTAACCCTGAAATACTCACAGCGCGTGTCCTGTACCTCTCATGACAGTGGCCGGCCCTTCCTCTCCCTCTTGCTGGGGGTCTTTTGCATCTTATTCTATCCATGCCTCTACCACCTAAACTTTTCCAGTCATTTGTGTCTGCAGAGCAGAAAAAGTCATCTGTGGCAATATTACCAAACTGAAACCGAGGTCTTTTTGAGTACAGGCTCATGCTTCCAACAACTAGCTCTGTCGCGAGTTGTTATGAACCTCCACGTGCTTTCACGTACACAACAGGAAACACCCTTTCACCGCCCTGCGCACTGCCTGAGTTGCGGATAGAACGACAGAAGAACGTAGTAGTGTCACAGCGCCCCCAAGCGGGCGATTGATTTTTTTCCAACAGCTCGAAACGTAAACAACACGCGTCCTACACAGTTTCTCCACAAATAATTGGCTTGAACGAACAGAAAAGATTCCAATATATACAGACGACAATAATTGACTGTCTTCACCTCCAAAAAATTAGCCAAATGTCCTTTAAATCTACCACCACACGTCTTCTCCATTCTCCTCGCTAGCGCAAGGCGATAGCAAGTTGCGCATGTTAGAGTGGCGCATCATGGGAAAGTTGCCAGCGGAAGTGAGAAATTTGTCGTCTGGTCGTCTGCTTGGTAAAGAACTGTTCTTGTCATGCTCTCGCACATGCATTTAGATCCACAGTTTACAGATTCTTCTTTTGCACCAACTTCTTTGAAATTAGTAATGTGTGTTGTTGCATTTATATCTGCATTTCTGTCTATTCTTTATGTCAATCGGCTCAGATGGCTTTGGCGTGCAGTTTCAGCTTCGGTGCTTTGGATGAAAGCGGGAATTATGAAGGGGTAAAAACATCCCTAGTTGGATGAAACCTGTCACTAAAATCAAAGGGAGGCAGAATCGGAAGTAAAGCACAGTTTTGCTCCAAAAATATTCTTGCGCACCACCAGTTACGGGATGTTGACCAAACTACTGGGATTACCACAGGATAACGTACTGGAGAAGAACTGCGAAGACCGCACGGCTATTTCTTCAGCCCCTTCACTCGAGTTTTACACAGAGTCGACTAGCCTAGGCCGCAGTCTTCACAACCTGTACACAGCCAGTCCCCACCCCCTCATGTATATATAGTCTTAATGTTAAATTAGCTGTCTTATTGTTTTAATAATGCCCAAGGCTGAACACATTGCTGTGTAACTTTGCAACACTGACACAGTGACAGACCCCAGTCCTTGATAGGAATAACTCATATCACTAGGTGCAGGTGGGGGGTATTTTAGCTAAATACAGCAAATCAAGGCTTGTGATTTCATTCTGACTAATGCCCACTCACAGAGTATCTTGTGCTTTGTGAATTTGCCGAGAGTCTGAGGCACAGAGCGCAAGCATTCCTCTGGAAAGCCGAAAGGTCCTTTGAATGTGGCTGTAAACCAAGGTTCTCCCACATGTATTCCCATACGAAAAGACCACTTATGCACATTAAAGATCCAGCAGTGCATCACCCAATGTCAAGAATTTCTGCACTAAAAATGTCTGAGTTGTCAAACTGTTGAAGCTGGAAAGTGTATAATATATAATATATATATATATACAGTATATAATACAGAAGAAGTTCTACTATAATGGTCCTCTTGAATATAAAACTACACAAAACTGCTACATAAGATGGTGTTTATTTAAGACAAGAAATACTATACAGATCTGGAAAATTTTGTAACTGGAAATTGAGAAAACACATTTCTGACCGATTCACACACCTGTGACTAAATTGACCTGCCATTTGTTCTGGCCACTAAATGTCTAAAGCTGTAAAGGCTATTTATACAGCATGCTGAGTATACTCACTCTGCTGAATTTATATATATATATCGGTAGTTAATTCATAGATCATATATGCTTAAAATTGCCTGTTTCAGTATTTGTTTCAGCCCGAGGTTTTATATTTGTAGAGTATTACTATTAATGTATATATTACTACTGCCTCAGCATGTGATCTTGGAGCTTTTTTTATGAAAAAAATATGTATGTCCATGAGTAGTCTGCTACATTGCTAATCATCTTCAGATTAAGTTTTTTGGCTTGAAATCCATTTCAAATTAGACTGGTTGTTGCAGATTTGAGAACATGGATCGATGGTGTAAACAAAATAATAAATTTCAATTTGATTATTTCAAAAGTTACTGATTGTCTGTTGCAGATCTGAGGACAAGGATGGATGGTGCAAAGAAAACAGCCAAAAATAAATTTTCTGGTATTTTCTCCTTTGTAGTTGAAAGATTGAAACATCATGCTAGAATCTGAGTATAATAATTATAATATTTAAGATTGTACAATTTTAACAACATGTATGCATGCACACACACACATTATTTATACACTATTTTTACCACCCCTCCTCCATTACCTTAGTCACAATCACTACAGTACACAGTATAATTACAGCATAGATCTTTAAATACCTACATAACATTTACTGTAATTATAAAATAGGGTTTATATTGTTATAACCGTGCATGTCTCAGAGTTAAATCATTGTTAATACTGTTGTGTAATTGATAGTTCTTGATGCAGTGCTTTAGTAGATGCATATGGTGTATGTTGTGTATTATATCTGTGCATTAATACACTATACAGTAATTGCAACTTTGTAGATGTCTGGCCTGTGTCTCTGTATAGAAGGCATGTCACAATGGATGAAATCACCAGTCATCTTACTACTTCTTCTAACATTCGCACTCATCTGTCTCCTTCAACTTGGAGGGCTGCATTATGGCATCACAGCCAGCTTATATGTCAACCTGCAAGTGCTTGCACTGTTAGCATTAGAATGACCACAACTGATCACAGAAAGAGCCACCCTGGCAGTATAAACAGTACTGAAGAGTGACAACTGAAAGGAATAATAACAGCTCACCTAAGGGGATTATCACAGGACTGAATCTTGAAGTACAAGAATCAAGAAAAAATCTTGTTGGACTAAGCTGACCTGTGCTTCCAGCTAAAGTGACACCATGTCAACTGGCACCAGCATGTGACCAGTGGCACTTTGGACCACAGACTAATTCGTGGCCCAGGACCGTGCCACTGGTGGCACACTGTGACACTGCTCCAACTTTCCCCCATAAAAGTTGCCATGGGAACCATGACTTTCTATTATATCTCATCTTTCCAAGACAAACACAGTAACACTAACAGTAGCAGTATAATGGTAATTGGTCTTAACGTGTGACAAGTTTCAATCCCAGAACAAATTTGTTTCTTTCATAGTTTTGTTCCTTTTCTCTTGCAGTTCCCTGTGCCAAGAAACAGGAGTCCCATAATCCAAGTGATTCCACATCAGTTCTAAAAGTGAAAGAGAAAAAGAAGGTATGTTGCACATTATACTTGTGCATATATATATATATAATACAGGTGAAGAGTTTCATAGATGAGCAAAAAAGAATGCATGATGCACCTGCAAGTTCAGCTGATACACAGAATTGAAAGAGTAACTGGCGCTGTAAGATTTTACAGTTGCCCGGTATTGCTCTCTCCCTCATGCTCAGACCACATGAGTGGAAACACAAATATATATTGCCACCTAATTGTGACTGGATAACTGTTCAGCCAATCACAATATTATAACATATCAGTTTAAACAGCCAAAAACAGAATCTGAAATAAATTTGAATGTAAGCGTTCTTTAGAGAGACGTACATGTCAGCCTTGTGCTCACATTCAGTCTTGACAAAACGTTACATCAATATTCAGCTGATTATGCTTTTCTACACTGACACTGCTGCGGATGTTTTGGCACAATCTGATTGACATACTAATAATTAATGTATTTATAAAGTGCAAAATCTTGTCCGTAGAGACTGTTCTAAGGGCATACACATACACACACAGACACACACACCTACAAGCATATTGACTATACAAAGCTTAATTTACACAACTTAAACCAGGCAGCAAACCAAGACTCAAGATGGATAAAGACAGCAGTACAGAACATAAGACATGGCAGGTCTATAATTTGGGGAAAAGAAATGTTTTATAGGTTACACTTGAATGAATCCAGAGAGGTTCTCTGTGGGAAAGGAAGGGGAAGGTCATTTTATGTAGATGGACTGAAGACAGAAATGGCACAGGAACCAGCAGTGGAGAGTCTGGTGCAAGGATTCTCAAGACTGAGAGTATTAGAAGCAGAGATCACTGCTCAGCTGATTATTCTTTGTACATTGATATCACTGTTCTTGATGAATGGAGTATACTCACTATACTGTCAACATGAGGAATACCAGCAGTAGTAATGTTACTGGATCCCACTGTACAATATTAAACAGTGTGTGTGAGTGTGTGTGTACGTACATTGTTATTGTTAAGAGTTTTGGCTTTTGTATTTGTGTGTTTTTTACCAATAATTTTAGCTCCATATTCTATTGAATTGTTGATGTTTTATTGTAAACTGTATTGAATGTTTTATGTAAATGATGAGCTAGAAGGCATATTTCACTACACAGATACAATAAAGTTGTATTGTAAACAGTTGTGCGAAATGTTGCAGTAGAATGACCCCTGCCCCAACATCCCAGTTCAGTGTTCTCACCATGCAGGCTTGGCTTTTGTTGATGTCCTTCTTGTGTAGTCTGTTGAATTCATACAGCTGATTGTCTATTGCAACAGTTATGTGATGCTGTTGTTTTCTTGTATAACCTATGTCTATCTTCGTTGTCATTTCCCAGAAAACAGAGAAGGAAAATAAGCCAGAATGCAACCAAACCAAAGTGCATGGCAAGGCAGCTGTTTCTACAACACAAAAAGATAAGAAACTAGCATGCAAAAATGATCAAACAGTAAAGACAGAAGACAAAGAGAAGAAACAAGTAAGTAACAGATCCAAGCAGAGTACAGCAAAGAAAGTTCGAACCTTAACTGATGCAGAGTACGAAGACATTTTTAAGGCTGTAATCAGCATTGATCTGTCTGTGTGTGCCGAGGAAGTTCAGGGAGAACCCCAGGCTCTTTGTGAAGATGTATACACAGCTCTTACCCAGGAAGACAGCCAGAATGAGTCAGAGGCGAAAGAGGCTGGTGACAGCACTACTGCACAGTATCTGAAAGATAAGCAGCTAGCATGCAAAGAGAATAATACACAAGCTAATAAACATCCACACAATACACTTGCTGTTCATGAAAAGCCTTCAGCTGACAAAGATCAGGCAAGTGATATGGAAGATGGTCAAACTCTGAAGAATAACATTAGAAAAGATGAATCCTTTGAGCAGTCAGAAACTGCCAAGAGCAAGGGAAGCAAAAATGATACAGAGGATGGTAAGACAGCAATGGGACAAAAATGCAGGGAGAAAGTGAAGAGGGAAACTGACGCAAAAAAAGAGAGTGACAGCAAAGAGGAAGATCATGCCCAAGGAGAAGGCACCAAGAAAGGCAGAGCAAAGCAGCATGGAAGAGAGACAGATGAAAACAGAAGAAAGGCAGGGGAAGAGAACGTCAGTAAAAACAAGAAAGAAAAGGGACAACTGTGTGAGAAACTTGATACAGAAGGAGAAAATGAAGGAGGGGTGTCAGAAACAGAGAAGACTGAAAACAACAAACTCGGTAGACGGAAAAAAGGAAAGGAGACAGCAATAGTTGAAATGACCCCTGAAGCAGAAGAGAATGATGATGTGGTGTCAGTGGTCAGCAATCAGTCCATTAGCAGCAGCTTACTGGACATGGCTGTTGAAGTTGACCAGTGGGACAGGTATATTGTTTTTAGCTTGCTTTTTTGCTTTTCTTTTTCTTTCTTTTAACATAAAAAGATATGTGTAATGATCAGCGTTGGTAGGCTGTTAAAGTGATACAAACATGATACAAACTTTAACCGTGATATTTTTAGACACTTATTAATGCCATAAATGTAAAGGCTTTAATGATGGCAATTAGCCATTTGTACCACTTTCGCCATTAGTGATCTGGACCTTGTTTCCAGATTACAGCAGTGGCAAACATTTGAAATGAAAGTTTTTTTGTTAGTTTTTTCTGGTAAATTCTGAATCTTAGCTATCAGCTGCATACTTAGCTGGTTCTTAATACATCGGCTAGACCACAGATATGGTACTATTTTTGTGTTCACAAGACTGTAACCTCAACTGAGTTTTAAACTTTACATTATTTTAACCCATTTATACCAGATTTGATGTGGTTGACATGATGCTGAAGTTGAGTTACTAATGTTCTCACCATGCCAGCATTTGATGACCTTATTTGAAGGTCACAGGTATTGGGCAAAACGGCAAGTGGTATTTGCTCAGTAAGTTTTTGTTGTGCCTACCTGTAGATTAACTTTGTACAGTGAACCAGTTTTTGAGGTTGCCAAAGTTTTTTAATGTAATGGACCTAGAAAGGCATCGGTTACTGATTAAGCTCGATCCTGCATCTAAATAAACGTTGGATAAACATTCTAAGATGCCAAAATATATTACACATGGCTTAGTGCATAAAAAGGACTAGGTAAACAAAGAGTAGGTAAACAAACAAGCGGTCAAAATATTCAGGGAGAAAACAGATTTGAAAATGGCACGCACTGGCAGCTATCGCCGGTCGGCTATGTGAAGGCCATGTGGCGTTACGCCACACGCCGCGCTTCAAAAACAAAAGCGTCGTCTGCTCCGGTTCCCGGGTTACTATCAGTACAGTAATGAAATTGCATTGATCCGTTAAGCGGGGCGGGATTATTGTAAAAACGTATACAAAGAGCACTTGCTCACATAAAAATTACGTTAAACCTTTTTCTTTTCTTTTTTAATGTTTACAGTGTTACTGTAAGTCATGTAAATGTTTAACAGTTTGTGCTGTATTTGAATTAATATCAAATTATTTTATTGCATTTCAAAATTATATCTTCTGTACTGGAAGAATTTTAAATTGTAAACTTAGTTTTATGCGACAGTCGAACGCTGTGAAACTATGAGCAATTTTTTAATCTTAACCCATATAATGTCATTGAACCAGAGAATATTAAAACAATGTTAGAAGTGCCTTAAAAATTGCTTCAGTTTATACCTTTTCTATACATTTTTAAAGTTTAAACTGAGAATCAGAAACTAACATGGTTTTGGTCCAGGGCAGCTGAATTGTGAAAACTGGTAAATATTCTTTGATGTGTGGCATTTTTGATTGCACAGACCAGAAGACATACAGCAGAACAATGAACATACACCACAAGCCAGCGATGCTGAGACTGAACCACATGCAGGAACTCCGACCATTGCTCAGAAACCCAAAAAAGTGAAGAGGAGGGAAAATCAGCTTGCTCCTCGCAAGCTCTGCTTTGATGCACCAGGTAATGATAGCATTTAGTATCGGCATCTTAAGTTGAATCACTTTTGTTTCATATATTCATTCTTTGGTTTCAACAGCAGATGTGATGTTGCTGTATGCCGATGTTACTTCTTTTGACAAATATCCTTTGGTTTTAACTTTGACATACTTTGTTGCTACAGTTGCTCAAACGTCTGCATCCAGCACCAAAGAACTGCCAAAGAAGAAAGTAAAACCTAATCAGAAATCACAGGCTTCTGTCCCAGAGGTTGAGCAGAAGAAGGAATCATTCAAGTTGGAAATAAAGCAAGGTAGGTAAAAGTGCATGCTCATGTGTGAGCTGAATTCCCCATAATTGTTAAACATTATTTGTTAAAAACTAAAAAGAAATTAAATAAATTGTTGGCATATATAGCATGGACCACCCAGGTCGTATTTCCTTTTTTCAATCAAATTCAGTTTAGTAGCACTGAAATCATCCCAGAAGGAGCAGGTTCATGAAGACAGGCTCATGAATAGAAAGGAATCCGCAAACTACCTTCACATAAATATGGGCATGCAGAGCTGATGTTGAAAGGAAGTGTGTGTGTTTGAAGTATTTGGCTTTTGATTGAGACATAATATCTTATGTATTCAGTGTTGGGCTGTGGCAGAAACCCTAATGTTGGTATTCCCTAGGACACCAATAATGTAATAAATGTTGAACTTTGCATGATGGTGCTATCTCTTTAGCTTTGTTCGTCCATTCTGCTTTCAGTAACATAACGTTTGAGTTCACAGTGGCATCCAGCAGTTACGGCTGTGATGAACTTCATAAAAATGGTTACTGCCCTAGAGTACTTGATGTGATGGTTTTACAAATAATCAGCTGTATCTCTCTTTCTAGACCTCAAAAGCCAGAACCAAAAGGAAAAACAATCATCACAGGAAGAGATTCCTGCAGAATGGGGTGAGTTCTCTAAACCAGCTGTTGGCATCAAGTGAGTGAGTTTTTTATTTTCATAAGTGTGTGTTGCATTCATTTTATTTGTTATGCACACAAGTCAACATATGTTCCATCATGAATTCAAAAGTGAAAAGCTGAAGTGTGGCAATGTAACTGTTGCAGGAACATGGGTGCAGTGTTGCAAGCCTGTGTGCAAGAAGTGGCGGTATTTACCTGATGTCCATGACCCTGTGCAGGTGCATGACCTCTGGGTCTGCAGCATGCATCCAGGTCAGTGCATGCATGTGTGGAGGGTGTCTGGTGCATTTGTGAGTTTCTGATGGAGGGCAGGTATTCTTTTTTCTTGACACTAATAACAGATTGGTCCATGCTAGCCTACTTTGAAAATAATGCTGAACAGGTTACATTTTTCTCTTTATTCTTTCTCTGGTGCTTATTGTATTCTGAAAGTGTCGAGTCTTTTTATTCTTTCTTTTTCCTTCTGTCTTTTTAATAGAGCATTCAGATGGTTGTGTTATTCTTCATTATTCTTACTGCCTAAAGTGTACCTGTATTACACTTTACAGACACATTGTACAACAGCTGTGATAAAGCAGAACAACAGTATGATGAATCAGACCACATCTTCACTCAGTTCACTCTTGGCTCGGTCGTCTGGGCAAAAGTGGATGGATTTCCTTGGTAAGTTTTGAAAAGGACTGCTTCCCTTTTGGTGTAAGCTTCATTCACTGATGTCCAGAAAAAATGTACACCTTTATCGTCAAAAGGCATATGAACATCTGACTGTAATGTGTAAGGTTTTTATCTGGGTCATAGCTAGCCTTACTTCTATACAGACTTCAGCATTGCTAGCTTTACTTCTATACAGACTTTAGCATACAGAGGTCACACAGAGCTAGAAACTCCCTCAAACTTTTCACTTATGGGGACCATGAAAACAAGCTTTACTAGTCCCCCATAATTTTCTCCAGCCCTTAAAGAGAAATGAACCACCAGTGAAAGAGATGGACAGATGGGGACTATTTTTACAAAACTTTTTTTCTGTGTTGGCATGGCTTCGGTGGTGTGTTCAATTTCATAACTTAGTGACTGCCCTTTACAAGACAAAGTACCCCAGGGAATGGACTACAGAGATAAAGACAATTTTGTGGTTTGGGTTGAGAAAAGGCTTGATATTTCTCATCAAAACTAATGGTCCAGCAGACCCATGGAAGGGCAAGTTCTAGTGGTCCACCGGAAGTTTTAGTGGTCATGGACCACTGGACCAGTAGGAATTCAAAAGCCCTGTACCAGCATGGGTGGATGGTCCAGGTGAGGTACAAGTGTTCCGACCAGGGAGGTGTAGGACAGTCTGTTCTTGAAGGCCTGTAGTCAAGGACGCTATCATTATCCCCTGGCAGCTTGTTCCAGATGTCAGCAACCTTGAATGAATGAAAACAGTTGTGTGGACTTGCTGTGTTATGTTGGTACTTGGATCATTCAGATGGGAACCAAACCAGAAAAGGACCATAGGCCCTAGGAACCAAATCTTTGTTAATGTTCACACAGCAGTTTTTCACTCGTTTTCTCATCCCCAGTTCCAGTATTCCACATTGTTGTTTGAATATTTATGTCACCACAAACCAGTGCCAAAAGTGTATTGTCATGGCAGTGAAATGTTGCAGTAGATAAACCTACCCAGTAGTACCACTCTGAAGTGAAATATCTGCAGTAATTGTATGTTCCCAAAGCCGTTCTTTCTCCAGGAAAGCTACCCAAATTTCCCATTTGTTGTAGGTGGCCTGCTATTGTTGATACTGATCCCGATTATGATGTCTACTGTGAACTCCCAAATGAAGACAGCATGGTTCCAGTGAGTAACAAATATTTCTGCTTAAAGTAGGTGGAATGAAAGAAAACAAATAAACTGATCTTGCTTATGTTGAATCGTACATGGTAAGCAACTCCAAATAAGAGAATTTATTGTCTAAGTTCATGTTTACGAGGACATTTGTCACAGACAGTACATACAATTGATGACTTGTTTCTAGTGAGCAAGAAGTTACTGAACTAGCAACCTACAGTTGTGGTGGGGGGGGGGGGGGGGGGGGGGGGGGGGGCACCATTTTGACTCAAAACTGTCTCATGAAAAGCTCTTCGGCTTAGTTTGGGTGGATGCCTGTAAAGTGTTTGTAAACTGTTTAGGTGTGCAACTGTTCAATGGAATTGTGCACCATGCTTTATCTTTTGATAACGTTAGGCACATCTCCATGTTCCATTCTGTTCTTTTTCTCTCTTTTTCACCCTTTCTTTCTTCTGCTGAGAATCCAGGGTCATTATAAATTCCCCCTTTTAAGCCTGAGGTGGGTCAGAACTTAGCATTGCCTGCTTTGCTTAATGCCAATTATTCTTGCTTTCTGATTTCTGCCTTCATGGCTCGGTCAACTTCTTTTTTCTTTTTCTTTTTTACAGTTCCCTTTTAAGGCTGTCATGAACGTTGACCAGACCTTTACTTGTGATTTCATGAACAGACCTTTCACTTGTGACTTCATGAAGTTTGTTTTACCCTGTTGGCCTGATGCGTGTGTCATAAACACTGAATCAGACCTCAGATTCTGTGAGCTTTCTTTTACCACCATGATACTTATACTACATTTGTGGTTGACTAGCCATTCATTCAGTATCTAGCTGTTCACAGAAATGTTCTCTCTGGCCTTCTCTAATTAGACTGACAAAAGCATGGCTGAAACAAAACTCTCCTGCTTTGTTTACTTCCCTTCCTTCTCCTGCTTTACTATAACAATGATATTAGCAGTCATTTCTGTGGTGTGGCATCTTACCAAGAAGGGTGAGCACTCTGCACTTTACAAGATCAACAAAAAATTATATAAAACCTCAAAATGAAATATAAACATAATAGTCATTGCACACCACACACACACACACACACACACATGTATACACACACATGTATACACACACACACACACTATTGCTGTCTTGTTTGGGTGACTGTAGATGTAAGACTGTTTCTTCCCACTGATAGCACACAAAGTCAATGTCATCCATTTGTCATTGCTGGGAAAGCATTTGACCCAAAACTCTTCTGACACAGAACTTTGCTTTCCTTTCCCTTCATGTTCATTAGTGTCTTCAGCCTTGCAGTCACCTGCCTTGCTTGTCTTGTACCAGTTTTTGTGTTCTGATTTCACAGACTGACTACCATGTGGTGTTTCTGGATGAAAAGGTGACCAGGACATGGGTGAAGAAAAACAGGATCAAACAGATGATGCTTTCACAGCTGGCAGTGGGCTCTGTAAGCATTAAAAATAAAAATAAAAAAAATAGTCTGTGTAGGTGGTAAGAGGGGGGAAGGGGGAGGTCCTTATGCTACTTTCAGACTCTTTTAGTGCACTGTTAACTGTTGACAAATTTCATGAAAACAAAATCTCCATTTGTCTCTCCCACCCCCACCCTCCCCACCTTTCCCCAATTATATGTGATCATGCATGTGTTTGCATTAATATAAAGATTCAGAGAAAAATAGACCATGTAATATTGCTCTTAAACCAAGCAGTGGTAACAACTTTATACTAATTGTAACCATAGTAATTACACAACTAGTTGTAAGCATCTGGAACAATCTCCCCCAAGACATCAGGCACTCTGCTACTCTCGCTTCCTACAAAAGTCAGCTCAAGACATTTCTCTTCACAGAATATTTCAGTTAAACCACATTGTCCTTCACTCCCATCAGTCTGCACAGTGTGTGTGT
>OY757550.1:21759166-21786836 GCA_963584105.1 Alviniconcha strummeri | reverse complement strand
GGTACGAATCTACTTCGGCTCTCCTTTCTCTTCAAGAGTTGTGGTCTGTGGACACTGTCTTGTGACTTTGTCCCTCACAATTAATGAATGGCTCTCACCATCGCTGTCCATCTTATGCCGGGAGTCATTCTGGTGGTGAAAGTGTACCTCCATACCCCCTTCCCTCCTTCTCCCCGTCCATAATAAGCCTTATGGTTTTTGTGGACGCTAAGAGCCATGTTTTTCTTAATTACCAGAGGGAGAGATTGAACCGTTTGGGCCTAACGGTAAGGCGTTAGGCTGGTAAGCAGAGGGACCTCGGTTCGAATCTGCTTCGGCTCTCTTTCTCTTCACAAGTTGTGGTTTGTGGACACTGTCTTGTGAATCCGTCCCTCACAATTAATGGAACATTAAAATGGCTCTGTTCGCTACCATCTGAAGTTAATGTGAGGAGTCATTCTGGTGGTGACAGTATAGCGATAGGTATATAATCTCCCCCACCCCCCACCACCACCTCCATATTCTCCCCGTCCCTAATAAGCCTCATGGTCTCAGTGGACATTGAGCACCGTGTTTACTAGCGAGGGAGAGAGTAGGGGTAGAGTGGTGGGGGGGGGGGGGGAGGGGGGAGAGTAAAGAGCGACTGAGGAAGAGAGAGAGGAGGGGCAGAGAGCAG
The DNA here is from genome assembly GCA_963584105.1 of Alviniconcha strummeri. NCBI lineage: Eukaryota > Metazoa > Mollusca > Gastropoda > Provannidae > Alviniconcha > Alviniconcha strummeri. The sequence continues at coordinate 21,786,181 of OY757550.1, read as the reverse complement.
AAAGAGAGAAGAGGGGGGGGGGGAGAGAAGAGGTGGGAGCAGAGTAAAGAGATAGGTAGGGAGAGAGAGGAGGAGAGAGAGAGAGAGAGAGAGATGAGAAGAGAGAGAGAGAGAGAGTGAGAGAGAGAGAGAGAGAGAGAGAGAGAGTAAAGAGAGAGAGAGTAGAAGGAGAGAGAGAGAGAGAGGAGAGAGAGAGAGAGAGAGAGAGAGAGAGAGAGAGAGAGAGAAGAGAGAGAAGAGAGAGAGAGAGAGAGAGAGAGAGAGAGACAGACAGACAGACAGACAGACAGACAGACAGACAGGCAGGCAGGACAGACAGAGTAAACGGAAAGAGAGCGGTCCTTTGTTTTTCCCCTGGGGATTTCACGCCAGGAGGCCAGTGACCCCAGATTGATCATAGGGCCTATGGTGGCTTTGTGCTGTGAAAGAATGATGTATGTACAAATACTTGTGTGCATACAGGGATGGGCTCAGGCTTGATTTACAGAGGGTCACAGGGCCAGTTCAACCAGCAAGCAACAGGTCTTTGGCGAAATCAACAGGTCAAATATTTTACATCTCTTGCATGCTTTTCTTCTTTTAACAGCAAAATCAAGTCTGGGCTTAATTTTTAAGTGTCGTTTGCCACACACACACACACGCACGCACGCATGCACGCACGCACGCTCGCACGCACGCACACATGCACAGACAGACTCCATACCAAACTGCATGAAAATGATAATTTTTTTATGCTATCCACTTTTACGTCATGCCCATTCTTCTACACACGAGCTCGCGTACACACAGACGCACACACACACACACACACACACACACACACACACACACACACACACACACACACACACACACACACACACACACGTGCTTGCGCACACGCACACACACACACACTCAAACATACACACACACACACACACACACACACACACACACACACACACACACAACACACCACACACACACACACACACACACACACACACACACACACAACACACACACAACACACACACCACACATTCTCTCCCCCCTCCCCCCTCCCACAGCAGCAACCTCCTCCATCTCCATCCGAAATGTCCATCCCATGACTAGCTCTGCTGTATATCAGTATAGGTCGATCGATGCACCAGATGGAACACCAGTCGGCCACTTCAGCATTTTCCTCTATAACCAAAGCTGAAGCTAATTCCAATATGAAGGTGCCTGTAGTGAAGAGGCCGAAGCCTGGATTAAAACTTATACACATCTCCTTCTTTGAGATGCATCATCTCATGTGCCTGTACTGAAGGCCAAAGTCTGAATAAAAACATTTCGCATGTGAACATGGGAAAAGCCTTATTTTTCTGTGTGAATATATATATATATGCACATCTCCTTCTTTGAGATGCATCATCTCATGTACCTGTACTGAAGAGGCCAAAGTCTGAATTTAAAAAAAAAAGAAAAAAAAAAGGCATTTGAACATGGAATAAGCCTTATTTTTCTGTGTGAATATATATATATGCTTCTTTGAGATGCATAATCTCATGTGCCTGTACTGAAGAGAGGCCAAAGTCTGAATTAAAAGGTTCTGCAGGGAAACATAGCCTTATATATATATATATACATCTTCTTTGAGATGTGTCATCATTCCAGCAAGTGTGTTGCAGGTGTATTTGTTGACATGTGGTCTATATAGCTGTCACTTCAAGAGAATGTATGTACATTATGTACACTTGAACATACCTCTACCACAGATATGTGCATTTTCAGTGTGTGTGCATTTATGTATGTGTGTTGGTGGGTGTGCATGTATGTGTGTTAGTGGCCGAGAGATCAGGAGGGAAGCCAGTGTGATGAAGTGTTTAACCCCATCACTGACCCAGCCGGTAAAATTTTCGAGCTGAATGATGCACAGACATGCCTGCAAACAGTATATTTTCCGGTCCCATAACATCTGTTTTCACTGGTGTGCATTTTGATGGTGAGCCTTGCAATGCCAGTGCAAAAAAGAAGAGAAAGGGGTTTATGGGTTTCAAATTTTGCATCTTATGGGTCGTTTTCAAATGACATGGCAGTGAAGGGGTTAATGTTTTTATAACACGGCCTCTCCGCTCTTGTTCTATGAATTTAGATGTAAAATGCACTCAAGTGAGGAGAGGCGCAGGTAAGGTATTCAGCATTATTATTTCCACTATACTGTTTGTCCACCCTTTTCATTTATGTTACTGTTGTGTGTTTTTTGACTTACATTGGGGTAACTTTCTGCTAAAGAACAAATTGTTTTCACTATGCTCCTGTTTGTGTGTGTGTGTGTGTGTGTGTGTGTGTGTGTGTGTGTGTGTGTGAGCATGTGCGTGCGTATACGCATGTCTGTGTGTGTGCAAGTGTGTATATGGGGGGGGGGGGGGGGGGGGAGGATAGAGAGAGAGATATGTGCATGCGTGTGTAGACTGAACATACAATATAACGTAATGAGGGAAGGAGAGTGATAAAGGACAAGTAATATAATTATGTGCGTACAACATACACACACACACCTGGCACCCCTAAACACACTTTACCCGTGGCTTTGCTTTTCTGCCATTCTGAATGCAATGTGAAAGGCTAGGTCCCTCACTCCTCCCCACCCCCCGCCCAAAAAAATCAATAAAAAAAATCACACACACACAGTAAACCCCCAAAACAAAAATTACAGCAACAGGCACATTACCATGTCAAAATGTTTTGTACTGTAAGTGAGATTACATTAAGCAGAAGACACTCCATACATGTCACATGCTACCACACACACACACACACACACACACACACACACACACACACACACACACACACACACACACACACACCACTCAAGAGCTAGTGTTTTGCAACAATCAGTCAATGCCTGTTTCTTTTCATTCTTCTCTACTTACAGACAAAATACAAAAACTCCAGCCAGAAATATATTCCAGATTTGTAATTCATCACAATCCATGCATAATAACAATGGAGTAAAATCTTTCTCTCACACGTTATGTTGAGAGTAGGAGACAGAAGAAAAAACAGACCAGAGGAAGACAGTTACTGAAATTTCATTTTCAAATTTCAATACGTCTTTCTTCTGTGTTAGTATCAGTAAAAAAAAAAAAAAAAAAAAAAAAAAAAATTGATATTGGCATATCTATTGAAAAATTGTAGTGTTTTAAAAAACAATTGTCTTTTATCTCTCTTCCCCCCCCCCCCTTCTTTTCATCCTTGTCCTGTTTTTGGAGAGTATATTTGCCTTGATGTCCTGTTTTTGGTGAGTATATTTGCTTTGATGTCCTGTTTTTGGTAAGTATATTTGCCTTGATGTCCTGTTTTGGTGAGTATATTTGCCTTGATGTCCTGTTTTTTAATGAGTATATTTGCCTTGATGTCCTGTCATTTGGTGAGTACATTTGCCTTGATGTCCCATCTTTTGGTGAGTACATTTGCCTTGCTGTCCTGTCTTTTGGTGAGTATATTTGCCTTGATGTCCTGTCTTTTAGTGAGTATGTTTGCCTTGTTGATATGCGTGTGTGTGTATATGTATGTGTATGTGTGTGTACATGCATGTGTATGTGTACATGCATGTGTATGTGTGTGTGTACATGCATGTGTATGTGTGTACATGCATGTATGTGTGTGGTGTGTGTGCATGCATGTGTGTGTGTGTTCATGTGTGTGCCTGTGTGTGTGTTCATGTGTGTGTATTTGTAATCCAGCCTTATGTCTGACAAGATGTTTGTTAATTCACACTCAGCAATAGCAACATTCAAACTGTTAAATCCTTCTATATCGTATCTACAAAACATCTTCATCCACTCCATAAGGTTTACTTTTACACAGCAAACATGGCATGCAGCACCCATCCTGATCACTGAAATCAACGTTCTAATTTTAATTCTGCAGATGCTACATTACTACTGAAATCAACGTTCTAATTTTAATTCTGCAGATGCTACATTACTACTGAAATCAACGTTCTAATTTTAATTCTGCAGATGCTACATTACTACTGAAATCAACGTTCTAATTTTAATTCTGCAGATTCTACATTACTACTGAAGCAGCTGTAAGCCCTATTACTTATTATACAAATCAATCAGGGACTGATACAAGGACATAAGCCATACATATAGCACCATAGACACAGATGGGAGTGGGGAGTTGGGGGGGGGGGGGGGTGGAGCAGGGGAGGGCTGCCACTGAATTACAACAGAGGAAGATAGAAGCAGACCTTAGTCTGTGGTGACTGTGGTGACTTCATTGAAGGCCACCTGTTCTTGCTGTCCATAGCACAGACAACACTTCTTTCACCCTACCTCTCTAGACTATCCTTGCAAAAGTGCGTTTAGCACAGAAAACATTTCTTTCATGCTGCCTCTTTAGACTATCTTTGCAAAAGAGCATTTAGCTCAGAGAACATTTCTTTCACCCTGCCTCGTTAGACTATCCTTGCAAAAGTGCATTTAGCACAGACTACACTTCTTTCACCCCGTTTCTCTGGGCTACTTGCAAAAGAGCGTAACTGGGAACTTTAAAGGTCTTTGCTACTTGCAATAATGCATGTACTGTCTAGAAATCTGTTTAAAATATTGGTTAAAACAGCCAGTGAATCCTCTATGTTTGCCTGAACTAACTGCCAAGAGCATAAATTAGACCGATTGTAATGCCCTTTGCCACCTGAAACTATGCATGTTATACATACATATATCTAAAAATCTGTTTATGACAACAAGCAAATAATCCAGCTTAGCCCCTTCCCCTACCCCCCCCCCCCCCCCCAAAAAAAAAAACTCCACCAATATCACCAGATTAAAAGCTACCATGAGTGCAAATCCATGCATCACATACACACACTGTGTTGTGTAGTTCCACATTTTGTGGCTACTTTGATATGTAAATGAGGTACATACACAAAACACATCTGGTGTATGTTTGGTGTATGGACAAAACACAATGGCCCTTTGGCAAATTTGACAGGAAAATGCCACCAAGCTGGTGCTCGCTCCGTTGACCGCGGAACCAAGGCCATTGAAAAAAACGGGTACACAACAGACACAGAATCGAAGAGAGCTGTTACCACACACAGTTCCAAACACCTCACTAGAAATGTTTCCAGGGAAACACCAGCATAACTTCTCTATAGCATACTCCGAAATTAAGAAGATAATCTTGAAAAAAAACAAAAACAAAAAAACAGCTCTCTCTGTTTTCAAAAGTGCACGACAGACACTTGCAAGTCACAAAAACCTGAAACAGAGCTGGCTGCTGGTGTTCTGAAAAAGATCACAACACACAAGAGGTCACGGCTAAGCCAATTCACTTTCTTCATTATTTGTTTGTGGGTTACCTGTCTGTTGCTTGGAAAAGGGTCTACCTGGACAGTTTGTGCATGCATGTTTCACAACATGGCAGATCATCTGCACCACTGGCAAAAGTGACAAGCCTTTCACACGTCAGTTGCAAAACAAAAGACCTGAATTATGTTCTCCACAAAAACGCATAGCTACATGTTATCATTTTTCGGTGGACAGAGGATAAATGGTATTTTTTTTGTTTAATTTTTAACATCTGCATGATATGATATACAGGTCTCTATTTTCTAAAATCTTTTGTTCCCTAAAGACAGACTCATTCTGAGAGGAATAGAAGTTTGCAAGCATGCAAACACCTGTGTGTTTTTCAGTTCCAGAGTTGGAAATGAACTTTTGTGTCCACCCTCTTCCCCAGCCAAGAAAAACAACAAAACACAAACAAACAAAAAGTATAATTTTGCATCTTGACAGATCAACAGCATCCACTCATTTTCAGAGAGGTCATTTTGAGTGGGTACCTTCTTGTGGAAACTGTACCAGTACCACGCTAAGTTTCACTTTTGCCAGTGCTACTGATGTAAGGTTTACTGCCATGCATAGCTGGACAGGTCTTCCTCAGGCTAAAACCCTTAACAATCTCATGAGGAAATTCCAAAGGGAACGTACCAGCCGCAGCCAGCATCAGGCTAAAACCCTTAACAATCTCATGAGGAAATGCCAAAGGGAACGTACCAGCCACAGCCAGCCCCAAGCCAAGACTGGAACCATCCCATGAGGAAATGCCAAAGGGAACATACCAGCCACAGCCAGCCCCAAGCCAAGACTGGAACCATCCCACGAGGAAATGCCAAAGGGAACATACCAGCCACAGCCAGCCCCAAGCCAAGACTGGAACCATCCCACGAGGAAATGCCAAAGGGAACATACCAGCCACAGCCAGCCCCAAGCCAAGACTGGAACCATCCCATGAGGAAATGCCAAAGGGAACACAGCAGCCCACCAGCCCCACACTGAGCATAAGAATGATGCTTGCGATGTGTCGCATCACTGATGAGGAAAAGTAAGTAGCTTGGTGTTTTATGCCCAGTCAACCAGTATGGTCACATCAAGGCGAAGATGATGAGGAAGAGGAAGGACAGTATCACTTTTGATGTGACTTGATACGAGTCACATCGCTGATGAGGAAGAAGAGGGATGATAACTCTCTATTCTTCATGACAAAACACATCCCCTAAATGTTTGCTTTCAGCACCTGCCGTTGGGTCAACGACTGAAAGTACCACTGGCAAAAAAAGAATGTTCATAAGAAATCTTTTATACCCACTGCTGTTTCAGTTTTAAATGCAGAATTTTAGAATTTTAATATGTTTCAAGTGATGAAGTGCATGTGTGTGTGTGTGTGTGTGTGTGTGTGTGTGTGTGTGTGTGTGCGTGTGTGTGTGTGTGTGTGTGTGTGTGCATGCATGTCTATGCGTGTGCATGCAGATGCACATGTGTTCTGAACATTACACATGTTTGCAGGTGCATGTCAGTGGAAGAAGCTGGGGCAGGTGAGAGGGGAAGAGAATGTGAAAGTGAGATAGATATATTTTTATGTATTTATTTTATATTTATTGTTATTTTAAATGTACCTTCTTCAGTCTTGAGCCTATATTGATGAATAATAAAGGTTTATTTGATCTGAACTTTTGATGTGAGTCACATTGCTGACGTCCTTAGGAAGAGGAAGGACAATATAAGTTTTAATGTGAGTCATGCTGATCATGAGGAAGAGAAAGTACAATAGCTTTTGATGTGAGTCACATTGCTGATGAGGAAGAGGAAGGACAATAACTTTTGATGTGAGTCACATCGCTGGAGGAAGAGAAAGGACAATAACTTTTGATGCGAGTCACATCACTGATGAGGAAGATGAAGGATGATAACTTCCGATGTGAGTCACATTGCTGATAAGGAACACGAAGGATGATAACTTTTGATGTGAGCCACATCACTGACGAGGAAGAGGAAGGACAAGGAGAAAGTAACCCGCAACAGCAGGAGCCTCTGCCCAAGGAAAAACACGAAAAGACATTCAACCATGGGTCACTAGTCAATAAATAAAAGCTGCAACAACAGGCGTAAGGCAAGAAAAATGCATTTTACAAGTTGAGATTGAGATGAAGCGATGAGAGGTAAGAGCGTCGCGCTGGACAGCCCTAGGCTTTCTTTTTCTTCCTCTCGCTCTCAATGGCCTGCACTTGACCATCAGTTTCAGATTTGTGCAACGATACACCGTCCCCCTCACCTCTTGACGTCTGTGTCGCAGAGTCTCTGACCTGCCTCGACTGGCCCCAGATCTTGTTAAATGTGAACCTCAGGATAGCCACAAACAAGTTGACGGCCAAGATGAAGAGGACTATGGCGATAAATATGACAAGAATCGATCCCACGAAACTGAGTTCATAACTTTGCGGAGCCATTGGAATGGGCTTGCTTAAAAATCCTAAAACTTCAAATGAAAACTTGTAAACATCCACAAACTGCTTCAAAGAAATACAGTGCATGAAAATAAATGGTGTAAAACTGTATTTCGCTTGTTTAAAGGCTACTTTAAAACAGAAAGGGTTGAAGTCACTGGGTACTGGGGTACTGCGTACAGGTAAAACTGTACTTCACTCGTGTAAATGTTACTCTAAAAAAGAAAGGGTTGAAGTCACTGGGTACTGGGGTACTGCGTACAGGTAAAACTGTACTTCACTCGTGTAAATGTTACTCTAAAAAAGAAAGGGTTGAAGTCACTGGGTATGGGGTACGAGTAAAACTGCACTGCACTAGTGTAAATGCTACTTTAAAAAAGAAAGGGTTGAATTCAAAAAAGAAAGGGTTGAAATCACTGGGTACTGGGTATGAGTAAAACTGTGCTTCACTTGTGCAAAGGCTACTTTAAAAAAAAGAGTTGAAGTCACTGTGTACTGGGTACCAGTAAAACTGTACTTCACTTGTGTAAAAGCTACTTTCAATAAAGAAAGGGTTGAATTCAAAAAAATATGTCTAAACAATGTCAAGCTGGATATAACCACTGCAACAGTTGCAGCTATAATCAATTCTATCACCCTACAGAAAACTGCAGAGAGCTCACACCGAGAGCATAAAACTGTAAAAGGTCAGTAAAATTCCTATGCCTTCTAAATTTGAAAAACAGTCGACCAAAGTTCACAATCACTTATCACAACCCAGAAGTGCACAAATTAACAAAACGCTGAGTCACAACCTGATACTGCTCAGTAGGAAAACAACAACAAGACAAAGCACGATCCTCAACAACAAATTCACATGAGGTGATCAGCAGTCAAGGTGCAGACATTCTGCTTTCAAGCGTCAGCATCAGCAAGATGGAGTTGGTGCTGACCAATGGTGACTCAGTTAATGGCCCCTGGCTGCTCCTGGTTGAGGAAGAAGACCTTGACCTTTCCTTTTGATGTGTGCACTTCTTCTGTCACCTTGACCAGCATCCACGAACCCAGACCATATGCCAGAGTTGGAATGCCTGAAAACAAACCATCCCATCACTCACCACAATAATAATAATAATAATAACAAGGGCAGGTAATCAACATTCATTTCACTTTCACTGACTGTGCAGGTGTTTTACAGTTTACAAACAGCAAAAACAATGCCAGACTCATTTTCTGATGGGTCAAAATGGACACATTGCTCAGCATGTAATATAAAAAATATAAAAAAATGACTGAAAAAAGTTAAGCACAACTTACAAACAATCTTGAGCAAAGACAGATGACTAACAAAGTTACAGACAACTCACAAACAATCTTGAGCAAAAACAGATGACTAAGAAAGTGACACACAACTCACAAACAAAAGCAAAAACAGGTGACTAACAAAGTTATGCACAACTCACAAACAATCTTGAGCACAAACAGATGACTAAGAAAGTGACATACAACTCCCAAACAAGAGCACAAACAGATAACTAACAAAGTGACACACAACTCACAAACATGAGCAAAAACATGTGACTAACAAAGTTAAGCACAACTCACAAACAAGAGCAAACATCACCTGCATTCCAAACGAAAAATACAATTCACCTGTGATTTCAGACATTCCCATGACCTTAAAAATGGGTCAAGGTTATCAAAACAACCTATGAGCTAAAATAAGAAAGAGGTGCCACACCAGTCAGAACATCACTAGGCAAACTTCCTGTCACACTGACTGAACCGTGTCAGTTGTCAGAGCATCACTAGGCAAACTTCCTGTCACACTGACTGAACCGTGTCAGTTGTCAGAGCATCACTAGGCAAACTTCCTGTCACACTGACTGAACTGTCAGTTGTCAGAGCATCACTAGGCAAACTTTCTGTCACACTGACTGAACCGTGTCAGTTGTCAGAGCATCAGTAGGCAAACTTTCTGTCACACTGACTGAACCGTGTCAGTTGTCAGAGCATCAGTAGGCAAACTTTCTGTCACACTGACTGAACTGTGTCAGTTGTCAAGAGCATCACTAGGCAAACTTCCTGTCACACTGACTGAACCGTGTCAGTTGTCAAGAGCATCACTAGGCAAACTTCCTGTCACACTGACTGAACCGTGTCAGTTGTCAAGAGCATCACGAGGCAAACTTCCTGTCACACTGACTGAACCATGTCGGTTGTGTCCTGTTAATGACTGCCAGTCACTCTGTATGCGATATCGTCTACTCTGCTGCACACAAAAATGTAAGTCATACAAACTGACCAATCAACTGGATGGACAGATAGATTCATGGATGAATGGATGGGCAGCCTGATCATGTACTTGAGTAACTGATATTTCATGGAAGGATCAGCTTTTATAGTCAGTGTGTGTGTGTGTGTGTGTTTGTGTGTGTATGATACTGATCATTGTTATGCACATTCAAATTCTCTGCGGTGTGTGTGTGTGTGTGTTTCTGTATAATACTTTATGTAAAATGTTTTTGATAGGACTGTGCTCTACATGTATATATCATATCTAGCTTAATATGTATTATGTGAGCCCTCAGGGTGTTGATGAGTGCACAATAAATGTACACTATTATTATTAAGATCAACTGATCAATGACCAAGCAATAACAAGTACCTAGATTGATCAATTTCAGACAGGTATAAAATTGATCCTCTCTCGTAAGGTCTTGCCGGGGTCTCTTTGTGCAGTGATATTTGATGAAAGGGAAACAACCGGTACGGAGAATGTGGTAGTTGGCTCCCTGCACACACCAGTTGAAGTGCGAATAACCAAACTGGTCATTGACTACAGCTGTCTGGTACACGCAGAACGATGTCCATGGAGGGAGGTTTCGCTGACAAAGATGACTAGTCAACACCTGCAACGTGGATGATGTAACAATACAGTCAAAGTCTGGAGCATGATAAATACATCCATGGACAAGTACTGAAATACAATGTCTGGAACATGAAAGAAACATACACATAAACTGTAATACATACTAATGCATAGTAAAAATATACTCATTGTATGAGCATGTATGTGTATCTCTCATGTTCCACTTGTGCGTGTATGATTCATACATGTATGTATGTACAATGTCTGGAACATAAAAGATGTACGAGTACAAATGATGTCTAGAGCATGAAAGATGCACAAATCCAAATGTACAAATTACTACAATGTCTGGATCATTAAAGTTGTACAAGTACAAACAATGCCTGGAACATGAACCTGAAATATTATACAACTTACACTTTTTACAGGCCATATGATAACTACAAATGATGTCATACTCATATTAACCCCTTCACTGCCCCAGCATGTACAATTTCCAGGCTGAGAGATGCACGCATGCACCTGTAAACAGTATATTTCCTGGTCTTATAGCACATCTACTTTCAATGCTATGTGTTTTGATAAAAAAAAATCCTTTCATGCTGGTGGAAAAAAATAAACAAAGGCTTAAAGGTTTCGAATTTGGAACTTTTATTGGTCGTTTTCAAATGACACCTGGCAGTGAAGGGGTTAGTCAGGCATCGCAGCAGAAGCAGCACAGTGAGGTAGGGCCCAAGCACTAAGCTGAAGCAGATACAGATCTTTCCCTCTGTCTAATATCGTAATAATATGGGATCTGTATTCCATGCAACCGTTTTGGGACTGGTTACCAAGGGTTTGTTCTGGTCACTTATCTGCTTGTTCATGTCTCACTCATCATGGCCATTCACCTTGACTCTAAAAAAATCAGAACTGTTCACAAAACTACAGAAGGATGGATGTACTTGTGCACAGCTAAGTAAGCACAAATGCATTGGTTGCAGGCTTAATCTGAATGAAACCAGCCTTCTCAAAACAGCTTTCACCCAAGAGGTCTAAGAGATCAAAACTGAAACCTAAAAAGATTCTGTTTTAGAATGCTCTCTTGTTTGTTTTTAAAAAATTCTCTCTCTCTCTCTCTCTCTCTCTCTCTCTCTCTCTCTCTCTATATATATATATATATATACCCATTTTCCAGATTTAGTTCTGATGGTGTCTGATTATACTGATGTTATTAACAGGACTGGCAGCACACCACAATGACGGGTGTCCTAGCTTGCCATGCCGCACGCTCCGTACGAGCAGCCCATGCTCATGCTGCCTGAGGAACAAGATCCAATTCAGCTGTGACAAATGGCTGTGTTTTCTACAGTCGAGTCCTGGCGGCCGTCACTGATCTGCCTGCTGTACATGGAGAAAAGGCCAGTCTTTCAGGCTAGTTCCTTTGTGGCTACCACTTACAGGTAGTGTGGAGTGCAAATTCATTGGGGTATGAAAGATAGAAAATACTGTTTGTGTGTGTGTTGTTTGCATGTCTGTTTTGTGTGTGTGTGTGTGTGTGTGTGTGTGTGTGTGTGTGTGTGTGTGTGTGTGTGTGTGTGTGCGAGGGGGGGCAGGGGCTACAGGAGTAGCGCAGGTGCCAGTTTTGCTTCTGAATGAATTTGTTTCTGAGACAGAACACACAAACAAAATTCACACTACCCAGCATCTGTCTGTGATTTTGAAGTGTCACTGCTTAATCATTATCACAGGATACCAGCGTCTATAATTTAAGAAGGTTCTTCAGAACTATGATATTGTCATTGTTTTTCTCATACCCCACAATTAGGGCAAAAGAACCCACAACACCCACCTGTGATGCCAAAGGCTTTTTGCTGTGCGCAGCGCTGTAGACAATGAAGAGGCGGATGGCAGAGTTGAGGTGAGATAGCATACCATCAGCTCAGCAGTGTTCCTGGCCTGTTGTGCACCATCTACTCAGCTTCACAGAACATGGCACTGACAGCAAATGGCCTGAGGGAGGGAGTTACTGACATATTAGGAACAAAGAATGAGTTACTGACATATCAGGAACAAAGAATGAGTTATGGACATATTACGAACAAAGAATGAGTTACTGACATATTATTAGGAACAAAGAACGAGTTACAAGCATATTACTAATATTATTAAGATCAAAGAATGAGTTACTGACATATTAGGAACAAAGAATGAGTTACTGACATATTAGCTTAGGAACAAAGAATGAGTTACAGACATATTAGGAACAAAGAATGAGTTACAGACATATTAGGAACAAAGAATGAGTTACTGACATATTAGGGTCAAAGAATGAGTTACTGACATATCAGGAACAAAGAATGAGTTGTGGACATATTATTATTAGGAACAAAGAATGAGTTACTGACATATTAGGAACAAAGAATGAGTTATGGACATATCAGGAACAAAAAATTAGTTACTGATATATTAGGAACAAAGAATGAGTTATGGACATATTAGGAACAAAAACTGAGTTACTGACATATTAGGAACAAAGTGCAAGTATCAACTTCCAGTTGAAGCCTACCCCCCATGTCTTTGCCACAGCTGGTTACTTGGCAGCCTATAGATAACTGATATTATATGGCATAACCAACTACAGCATAAGTGGGGATGGCAGACCAGCAGTCATTGTCAGCAGCTGAATATGGTAATAATTATGACAAGGCAGGATTTTGTAATAAACTGTCAATTTGTCATGGTAAAAGATAAAATGAAGAAGAAGAAGAAGACAAAGAAGAAGAAGAAGAAGAAGAAGAAGAAGAAGAAGAAGAAGAAGAAGAAGAAGAAATACAAAATAAAAAAGATTGTTCCAGTCTGCCAGAGTCTGGTGACTCTCATCTGAGAAACTGCTAAAAGATTATAAGTTCTGAAAGTATACTGCTGAAAGGTTATAATTTTATATAAAGTTGTGAAAGTATATGTTTTGACTTATCTGAGGCTGTTTGTTTACATCATGCACAGCACTGGCAGGAAAGAAGGATTCATGATTCAATGATTCATGAATCCTTCTTGTTTTGCATTGGAAATGTTGGTAACACTAACAATGGTAAGTTTTTGGCTCTGCCCACTTCTCCCTCCTCTTGTTGCTCCAAACACACATCAGTCACAAATGATTACTGTGACTCTCGAAGAACACGACATTGTTCACATAGGTTGTTCTTCTGTGCTGTTGGATAGTTCATTTTCTGCCACCATCCAATCCACACTCAAGGTTTCATGGTGTTGATTCAGGACAAATCTAACTGCCACTGTCACAGTGTCAGATCATCTTCTGTACATAACAATTAACGTCCAGCTTCAAGTTCAACATTCTGAAGACTAAGTTTTGGTGTGTGTGTGTGTGTGTGTGTGTGTGTGTGTGTGTGTGTGTGTGTGTGTGTGTGTGTGTGTGTGTGTGTGTGTGTGTGTGCGTGTGTTTTAGTGCCTACTGGATTACTTTTGTGAATCCTTAATTCTCCAAACTCTGACATGGACTACAGGATCTTCAATGTGTGCATGTGATCATCAGTCAGGGACGGGGATAGCTCAGTGGTTAGAGCGCTGGACTCGAGACTGAAAGGTCCCGGGTTCAAATCCCTGCAGGAGCAGCAGGATAATTTTCTTCTCCAGGGTTGACTTTCTGTGCTGACTCTTATTTCGGTATCCGTTCCACCCCCGTGTCACCACAGTAGCACGTAAAAGACCCTGGTCATTCTGCCAAAAGTGCAGGTGGCAGGTTACAGCTAAACATGCATACACCTTACGTATGTGGCTTTGCATGAAGTGACATGGTGCATGGTTGTATGGTGTACACAGAACTTGCGCCGAGATTGCTGCAGTTTCATGTGGCACCAGCCATGCCAGCGCTTAAGTACACCACTTTGGTGGATATTCAAAAAACGCGCTATAAAAAGCTTTTCACTCATGTACTCAAGAGAGCGGAGAAAAGTGCTATATAAGTGATCATCAATCAATCAATCAATCCTGCATTGTGTGCATTCATACATCTATAGGGGATCTCAGTTTATTCTAATAAGTAATATAGTCTCATTCAAAGGACTTTTATACAGTCTGCACATAACTCAATTCTTAAGAAATATTAGTGTGTGCCAGATGGGTTAGCTTTACTTACTATGCTTTATAAATATAAAGCATAGCCAGTAAAGCTAACCCATCTTGTTGATATATAATATATACTTCCTGCAGGGGTCCATAACACTATGTCTATGATGGGGAAAAGTGTGTATGACACTGATGATACATTATATGTTAGTTTTGATACACCATTATACATGTGAGTTTGTTTGTGATTACACATGCCAAAGTGTGTGTGTATGTGTGTGTTACTGGTACAGTGGTACTGGTAGGCTATGTATATTGTAAGTTTGCTATTGGTGTGAATGCTTGTGTATTGTAATATGGTGTTTTGGTTTGTGATTAGTGAATATTAGGTAGAGATTACTTCAGGTGCAGGGTATGGCAGGCCCAGATTCTGGGTGTGATTTGTGATCTTGAACTTAGAACTGTAACATCACAACAATCTCTTATTGTCTTAAGTCTTATTATCTCATTAATTACTAGTTGTGGTGTTGAGGAGGTGATTTTGTTTTTCATTTTAGTAACTTTTTCAGGGAAAACAATTTCTTTTCGACGAACTGAGATCGCTAGGATTGGAACAGCAAGAGTGGAAACCGACACAGCTAACATGGACTGGAGCACAGACTAGTATTAGTAATACTACTCATTACTGTGCAGGTATGGAGACTGTGAGCGTCCGCGCTTGTGCGTATATATATAGCGATAGGTCGGTCTCCCTAACAGTGAGCCGGTTTGGCCTAGCGGTAAGGCGTTACGCTGGTAAGCGGAAGGACCTCGGTTCGATACCGCTTCGGCTCTCCTTTCTCTTCAAAAAAAAGGTTGTGGTTTGTGGACACTGTCTTGTGACTTTGTCCATCACCTCCTACTGAAACATTAAAATGGCTCTCATCGCTGCCCATCTTAATGCAGCAATCATTCTGGTGGTGACAGTGTAGCGATAGGTATATAATCTCCCTCTTCCCCCACCTCCATACCCCTTCCCCCCCTTCTCCCCGTCCCTAATAAGCCGTACGGTTTCTGTTGACGTTAAGCACCATGTTTACTTACTTACTTACTCCCTAACAGATACAATATTCCAGGCCAAAACGATGCAATCGGACGAAAGAAGTCTGTTCTAAACGGAGGAGTTTTGGTCACCAATGTTCACTGCATTATTTCAGCTGTTCAAGTTCCAATACAAACCTTCGCAGTCGTGAACTGCTGTTGGACTACACAGGGGTTGTCTCCCTTGCCTAGAAGCTTTATACAGATTTCATATTTCGCAGAATAAAGATTTTGTATTTTATAAGGATCCAAATACACATGCCCCTTTATTTTATAACCACGCACACTTGGCATAGTTCTCTTTTTACATTATGATTGTATGAAAAAAAAGAACGACGTCAAAAAATGTACATTGACCAATATAAAAATGGATCTAAAATGGATTGATTCGGTAGCTTTTGGTAAAGTAAAACCATCTGAGAACGGGTTGCTTCTCAAATGTTATGACGATAAGTCATATGACCCAGTAAACAGAGCAGAAGATTAATAATCTAAATTTTTCCTTGTCTGGTACAGTCGACTGTCATTTTTACTTACAGCGGACAACCACACTGTAACAGTAAGATGGGCAAGTGTACTACCACCACAAAGATATGCCTCCTGGTCATCAGTCTTGTTTTCTGGGTGAGTTTTTAATCGTGAAGTGTGTGAATGATGTCATTGGTTGTTTACAATTAAGGGCATTTATGCTGTTGTTCTGAGTCTACCATCGTGTTCTACCAAAAACTTGTGTAACATTTACACTCGTTATGTAAGTTTTGTTCGTTACCACAGAAAATTCGCTTCTGTTTCACTGCTTCTAATTCTGTTATAGTATTAATGTTGGTGATGACTGTCATTGTTTAATTAAACAATACTAGTACAGTAGTACTAGTAGTAGTCAGTAGTAGTATTACTGCTCAGTACAGTCCTAAAACCATTCGAGTTTCAGTTTATGTTAATTCTTTACCAGGATGTCCAGGCTAGTCACTTAGTGTCAGTTTCAGTTTCAGTTTCATGTAAAGTGTGTACCAGTCAACAGAGTAACCAGTTAATATAGCATGAAGTCCCTTGGGCCACTTGGGGAAGCCTTTTGCTAAGGCCTTTCTAAAGTTTCTTCCTGGAAAATACATTGCAAGTCTTGCTGTGCAACAATTGTCAAAGTGGCTGAAGCTAACCACTGATTCAGTGATCAGCTAGTCTAATTTATGCTGTGACTAGCTGTCAGCATTTGTTTACTGCAAAGTGCAATGAGGCATAACCTGCATACAAACTGAAATGAAAGAAGAAACTGCCAGTACCACTACCACCACTGAGGATAAGATTTATGAATTTTTATCTAATTTTTTCTTTTTTCTTACCCTGTGTGACTGGGTGAATGAAATAGGACCCATCTGATCCTATTTGCAACTTGAATAAAAGTTAAAAGTTAAAACTAAAATGGTAAAACTAAAAGAAGCCAAGGGATATGCTTCTGTTGCTTATCACAGAAGATTTGGGCATGGATAGACAACTGTTTCAATATTGATAATACTTAACAGCAGTGTCTGAAGACATTTTCACCAAGCGGACCTTTGACAGGTTGGCAAAGCTATTGTAATAATTGTTAATTTAAGGCTAAGACTAAGAGTGGCCTTAAGACTACATGGCTTTTGCATCCCCTGTGTTAATACACATGTATGGATTCTGTTCATGACTCTTACTCTCAGTACTTAGTTGTCTGCTCTTTGTTCAAACAACAAATCCTCTGGAACCAGGGGGCTTCCTAATTTAAACTATAGATGCAAGAAAGGAAGAGTACACTTCATTCCATTTATTGATTTAATTTATAACAAAACTATTCATCACTTTTAATTTTTATGCATTCTCTAAGTCTAACAAACACTAGTAACAGAGACTTTATAAATAACTGGAACAACTTGCCATTTGATACAATGCTAGTGATACTGTGTTAACACTAAAAGTCCAAGTCCTAAAGTAACAGTAACAGTAACATTCTAACAACTAACATTGACATCAGATGCTTGAAGTTGAACTCCTTCAAAAAACATCTACAGTTCTACTTCTAAACAACTGATAAGCATTGGGAACAGATAATGATATTAATGACTGAAGTATTTATACGTATGTATTATGTAAATTGTAATGATGTATGCAAAATCTTGTCCAGAGAGACTATTTTAAGCATGTGTTGGGAGCAGGGTCAGGGTATTGTTATTGTTGACACCTGGCAGTAGTGACAAGGTTGTTGTGAAGAGCAGCATGTTATTGTTGACACCTGGCAGTAGTGACAAGGTTGTTGTGAAGACAGTATGCTATTGTTGACTTCTGACATTAGTGACAAGGTTGTTGTGAAGACAGTATGCTATTGTTGACTTCTGACATTAGTGACAAGGTTGTTGTGAAGACAGTATGTTATTGTTGACACCTGGCATTAGTGACAAGGTTGTTGTGAAGACACTATGCTATTGTTGACTTCTGACATTAGTGACAAGGTCGTTGTGAAGAGCAGCATGTTATTGTTGACACCTGACATTAGTGAGAAGGTCATTGTGAAGAGCAGTATGCTGTTGTTGACACCTCACATTAGTGACAAGGTCATTGTGAAGAGCAGTATGCTATTGTTGACACCTGACATTGGTGACAAGGTCATTGTGAAGAGCAGTATGCTATTGTTGACACCTGACATTGGTGACAAGGTCATTGTGAAGAGCAGTATGCTATTGTTGACACCTGACATTGGTGACAAGGTCATTGTGAAGAGCTGTATGCTATTGTTGACACCTGACATTGGTGACAAGGTCATTGTGAAGAGCACTATGCTGTTGTTGACACCTGCCTGGGTCGTTGTCAACAGGGGGCAGCAGCAGTGCTGTGCTACATCAGCTCGTGGGTGTACAGCACCTACCATGACTTTGACCACCTGACGGAGGCGACCTTGACCCTTGTGCCAGCCAGCATTGTGCTGGCAGTGGCACTGTTCATGTTCCTCATCGGACTGCTGGGCTGCATTGCTGTCTGCAAGGAGAACAAGGTTCTGCTCTCAGCGGTAAGTGTGCACTACTTTTGAGTCTGACTCCTGAGTTTTGTGAGTCCAACTGCTGAGGTGTTTTAACCCCTTTGCTGCCCCAGCCTGTAAAAAATTCTGGGCTGAAAAGTTCATGCACACGCCTGCACACAGTATATCCTCCAGTCCTGTAACAAATCTGATTTGAATATTGTGCATTTTGATGAAAATCTGTTCATGTGCTAATGCAAAAAAGCAAAGAAAAACAGGCTTGAGCATTTAAAATTGTGTACATTTATTGGTTGTTTTCAATGGCGCCATGCCAGTGAAAGGTTAAAAATTATGATTTAATTTTCCTTTTGGCAAAATACACTGTTTATACAGTATGTTAATAAATAATGATATTATTATTAGCCACAACATTACAGCATTTTTGCTGGCAGTGTGAAGAAAGTACTTTGTGGTAAGTTGTTTGGGTACAAACCTTTAGGATCTAATGTCATATATTCCATCGCTGGACATTTAATGCAGATTTTAACTTCTCTCATTCAGTCAATTTGTCTTGCAACAAGGTTAATATAATAGTAGGAGGGTTTACTGTTACTCCTTTTGCATAAAATTTAATGATTTAGTTGTTGTTTGTTGTTGGTGTTTTTTTGTACTTAACATTTTCCCGTCAGTTTATGTCATGCATAAGTATAGGTGTTTATTACATTTAACTCCAAGTAGTAATCACAGGTGTCAAAAGATTAAGACAGCAAAGAACAATGTGTCAGTACATAAAATATGAAGTGGAAAAGTCAGCAAAATGTGTCTAACAGTAATATTCATAGACCTCCTTGTTTTTCAGTACTTCTGTCTGATCCTGGTCGTCTTTCTTGGAGAGGTGGTGGCCGGAGTGCTGGGCTACGCATACCGCGAAGAGGTGTGTGTGACTATATGTGTCACTCTGTTGAGTCTGTGTGTGTGCATGCGTGTGTGTGTGTGTGTGTGTGTACGTGCGTGCGTGCGTGCGTGAGTGTGTGTTTGTGTGTGCTTGCAAGGGTGGAAGTGGGGGCATGTAATCACCCCCAACATCTTGTTCTGTGTGATCGTAGGCAAAGTTGTTAAAGGGGATATGAAAAGTATAATATGTATAAATTGCCTGTGTCTGTGCATATTAATTTAATATTATAATATCTACACATGTGTGAATACCATATTTATGAATCAGTACATTAGTATAAATTTATAAATAAGTGATAAATGACTTGACTCTGTTGGGTTTACTGGCCAGGACAGATGATGATAAATTGATAAAGGAATAGACAAGTGGTGGGGATGTGGAGGGGTTGTGTCGGATGATAATAAACTTGATGAAGGAGTGGAGAAATGACGGGAGGGAGGTTTGTGCAGGTAGAGGGTTGTGTCGGATGATAATAAATTTGATAAAGGAGTGGAGAAATGACGGGAGGGAGGTTTGTGCAGGTAGAGGGTTGTGTCGGATGATAATAAATTTGATAAAGGAGTGGAGAAATGATGGGAGGGAGGTTTGTGCAGGTAAAGGGGTTGTGTTGGATGATAATAAATTTGATAAAGGAGTGGAGAAATGACGGGAGGGAGGTTTGTGCAGGTAGAGGGGTTGTGTTAGATGATAATAAATTTGATGAAGGAGCGGAGAAATGACGGGAGGGAGGTTTGTGCAGGTGGAGGGGGTTGTGTCGGACGGACTACACAAGGCCGTGAACAACTACAATGACACGGTCATGAAGGAGCAGATGGACTTTGTGCAGACTGAGGTCAGTGCTGTTTCACAGTGACAGACAGACACACACTGCAACTGGTTGGGTTGTACTCTCTGTGGAGTACTCCTGTCCTGTGGGCATGTGACTGGGTGTGCGTGTGTGTGTGTGTGTGTTTGGGGAGGAGGGGGCATGTTTTGGTCCACTTTTCTTTCCTTTCCATCTGTTTTTCTTCTCTGCCATTTGCTTTGTAGCATAAAATGCCTTTAATGACTTCGTTATATAGCAGGAAGTGGTGATTCACTGACTGTGACAGTGTAAGTGTTAGATAATTGTGACTGTGTTGTGTTGTTCTGTTAAGCTTGATCCTATTCATAGCTTGCAGACTATGCACCTTTTAAATGTTAAATAATCATAATAATCATGACATGCTGTTCTGTTAAGCTTCATCACAGTATGCACACTACTGCTGTGCAGCCATAGATCTGGGTGATCATTTTTTTTTTTTTTAATGAACAATGTAAATATGTAAAGCAAACAAAAAAAGGGGTGGGGGTTGGGAGGGGGGTGGTTGTAGTGGTTGTGATAGGTTATAAACTGAATTTTGATAATGGGTGGGGTTCAGTGTCTTTCAGTGATAGGTTGTAAACTTCATTTTGATAGTGGGTGGGGTTCAGTGTCTGTCAGTGATAGGTTATAAGCTGAATTTTGATAGTGGGTTGGGTTCAGTGTCTGTCATTGATAGGTTGTAAACTTCATTTTGATAGTGGGTGGGGTTCAGTGTCTATCAGTGATAGGTTGTAAACTTCATTTTGATAGTGGGTGGGGTTCAGTGTCTGTCAGTGATAGGTTGTAAACTTCATTTTGATAGTGGGTGGGGTTCAGTGTCTGTCAGTGATAGGTTGTAAACTTCATTTTGATAGTGGGTGGGGTTCAGTGTCTGTCAGTGATAGGTTGTAAACTTCATTTTGATAGTGGGTGGGGTTCAGTGTCTGTCAGTGATAGGTTGTAAACTTCATTTTGATAGTGGGCGGGGTTCAGTGTCTATCAGTGATAGGTTGTAAACTTCATTTTGATAGTGGGTGGGGTTCAGTGTCTGTCAGTGATAGGTTGTAAACAGGTTGTAAACTTCATTTTGATAGTGGGCGGGGTTCAGTGTCTATCAGTTGATCATTCTTGTTTCTGTGTCTGTGCAGCTGCATTGCTGTGGCATTCAGAACGCCTCTGACTGGATGACCTCCCCTGCCTGGATGGCCAACCACACCAACACTGTGCCGCTGTCGTGCTGCATCAACCAGTCCAACATCGCCAGCTGTGATCCCAAGATCAACTCCACTGACATCTACAAAGATGTGGGTAGACTCTGGAAGTCTTTGTTTTTTTGGGGGGGTTTGCTTGTTTGTGGCGTGATGGAAAGACAAGAAGTGTAAATCAGGGTTCGTACAGTCTGTGAGCGTGCTTGAAAGTCCTTGAGTCTTGAAAGGCCCTTTTCAAGGCTTTGGTCATCTGCAAAATTCAACAAAACCGTGGAAAGGTCTTGGCCTGGTCATCAGTCGGTGTCTGCCTGACAGGCTAGATGCCAGCTGGGCGTTATGCTAACTTCAGCGACGCTCGTTTCCAGGATGCTGTCAATGTGATAAAAGTCCACACATTTGGATATGGGTTGCACTTGTTGAACTTTGCCCTTCACACCTATTTCAATGACTGATCATACGTCTTTACCAGTCGCACCTTCTTCATTGACGGTGAATGTGATCATGTTTTAGAAGGCCTCGGTGTCACCGTCAGTGGTTTAAGCTGAAATATCACTGTCAATGGTTTTTGTTAAAGTATCACTGTCAGTGGTTTTTGTTAAAGTATCACTGTCAGCGGTTTTTGTTAAAGTAACACTGTCAGCGGTTTTTGTTAAAGTATCACTGTCAGCAGGTTTTGAGGCAGTGTCACTGTCAGTGGTTTTTGTTGAAGTATCATTGTCAGTGTTTTTTGCAGCAGTGTTGCTGCCAGTGGTTTTAGCTGAAGTATCACCGTCATTGTGTCATGTGTGTTTCCAGGGTTGCCTGCATGCGCTGGAGCACAAGTTCACAACCAACCTGGTCTACATCGCCAGCATCACCATCGCCTTCGCTGTCATCCAGGTAGGCTGCTCCTGCCCCTCTCTGCAGTGTATCAGTAGCGCTGTGAATCTGCAGGGTGGCTTGTGAGCTTCTAAGCCGTCTGTGGTTCACATTTTGCATCCCAACGCATTATTTCCAAAGTGCAGAAAAAGTGGACATACACTAACGGTGTAACTTGGCACACGAGGGTGTGGGGTGGGCAGCGGGATCTTGTATATTTGTGTGCATGCATGTGTGTTTGCAAGTGTGTGTGCATGTGTGTGTGTGTGTGTGTGTGTGTGTGTGTGTGTGTGTGTGTGTGTGTGTGTGTGTGTGTGATCAGGGTGATGTGTTCATTTTGAGCTGGATGGTATGCTGTGTGTTGATATGGTAGGGTGTGTTGGTATGCTACTGTGTATATATTACACCCATTCAATTGACAAACCCAGTAATTGATGCCACCCTGTCTGTGTGTTGCTCCAGATTCTGGGACTGATCAGCACCTGCGTCCTGATTTGTCGCACACGGGAAGTCAAATATGACCGCCTGGAGAATGCGCAGCGCGATGGACTGAGAGTGTGATCAGAGGTTTGATGTTGACGGAGCTCCACCTCTGCTTCATGTCTGTGGTGTATTGTCTCCCCTGTCGAAGCCAGCACGATAAGTCCATGATTCAAAGTGGGACACATTGCTTTGAAGCATCAGATGCTTCTGTCTTATTTTGCATTTACCAAGCTTCTCACTGACTTTAGGATACTCACTTCAGAGGAAGACACTGGCCGGAAGCAGAAGAGTCTTTGCACAGAATTACATACTCATGCATGCAGTGTAGCAGGTATCTGGTCACTGACATTTGTTTGACACACAGATGCATTTTTTTTCCTGCAGATGGTTTTCTTTTCAAACTGTAAAAATTACATGGGCTGTCTTTGTATACACAGGCCCGCAGAAGTAAAAAAATTCTCTGCTACCCCCACCAGGTTAGCAGATATGGAAATCTAGCCTAAATGAGTTATCTCCAGTGCAGATTTGTTTTTCACTCAAATCTGAAGATCCCCCCACCACCCATTTCCCACTTGGCCTTATTTTTATGGTTTTATCCAAATCAGAACGGCAGATATATTGCACTGCAGATAACATTGCTCGGATTTCTACTCTGATGATCAAGAAAGTTGAAAACATTTGGAGAAATCATTATCGCAGAAGGTAAAATTAGGACTTGCCCAACAGGCTAGCTCCTTTTAGTCTTAGCTTATCTGGAGGTTTTCTGCTCGTCTCCGATGACTGGGCAAGTGTATTTCTGCAGCCCTGTATACAGTTCTCAGAGCTTCAACAACAGTGAGGAAAAGATGCTGTCACCGTGAGCCAGTGTATGGGAGGAGACAGGGACGCAGACTCTCGGCCTTGTGTCTTCCAAGTGATACTGCCTCTTTCAGAGTGCTCTTTTTCTGTTTTTCTGTGTCTCCTTCTCATCCTCTTCTGGCAGTACTTAGAGTTCCTTGTCATTCATTTTTTCTTAGTTTCAAGCAGGAGCTGTGATTTGTGCTGTCAGGTTTGGTTTGTGGGTATTTTGGACCGTGTCGTGAGCTGCTGGACGCTGCTTTTTTCTTCTTCTTGTTTTTGTGCAGAGTTGTGACGATAAAGAAGGGAAGGCATGAGGATTTTGCGATGTTTGATCAGCATTAAGTTTCGTTCTTCTTTCTTTCTTTGCTGCGTGATTTTGTTTTTACCTGAGGCAGACTTTTTCGATTGCACCAAGAGCCCTTTTACCTGAAGCAGGTACTTCAGTTTGCATCGGTAGCAATGTTGAATGCATGTCATTTTGTGTCTGTCATTATCACTCACTAGTCTCTGTCCCCCCATCCCATTCGTTCCCCTCCCCCCCCCCCCCCCCCCCCCCCCCAAAGCAGTGCTGGAGCACAACCCTTCATTATGGTGTAGACTAGCTGAGCAAGACACATGATGCGTAATTATGCTAGTAGTTGTTTGTATTAAGGCTGTGGTCAGGTACTGTGTGTCAACAGAAGAATCCCCCCGTCCCCTTCCTCCCTCTCCCTCACCCAGTCTCTGTCTACCCCACCGCAGGAGGAAGTTGACAGTTTTTGTATTACCCCCACCCCCCAAGTACCCTTTACTCCAGCGGGATGTCATTTTTGTGGCCCCTCCAACTAGCTTTGTGCTGTCTAGTTAGAGCTTATACTGTGCTTTGATTTGGTAGCATTGTGTTGTTCCCTTCAGTTGATGCAGGTTACCCACCGATATGTTTGCAATGTGATTACAGTGTTTGGTAAGTTTGCACTTGCCAGGGTTTGTACAGTCCTTCAGAGTGCTTGAAAGTCCTTGAGGTTTGAAAGACCCCTATCAGAACCTTGAAAGTCCTTAAAAATCAGTCAAAACTAAGCACAGCAGTTGTAAATTCCTTGAAAATCAATCAAGACTAAGTACAGTAGTTGTAAAGTCCTTAGAAAACGGAGGTTGTGGTACTGTGACAGGGTGACACTGACAGCCATTGTGCCTCTCTCTCAGCCTTCTGACACACGAACTCAAAACTACAACTTTTCCCAACTGACCCATGCTAGCCATGCTGTGCTGGTGCTAGTCCTACCTCCATCCAATAGACTGTGTATGTGCTGCAGTATCTTCTTCTTGCAGAAGTAGCTTGTTTCTTCTTTTTTTTAAACTGTTTGGGACCGTTTCATTAGGTCCTTGAAAAGAAGACTGGATCTTGAACCTCTTTGACGTGTCTGAATTTTTTCTCATAACCCTGAAGAACCCTGTGAACGTATCAGTGACTGGTTTGTCTTTTGTTTAGTCCAGCACACTATGGGTATGTTTTGTTGTTTTATGAGATTTGTTTCGCTTGCATGATCGCCTTAATGCTTTGAACTTCACGCATTACAAATGCATGTGTTGTTGTTATTTATTATCAGTATCGGTGTGTGTTGGCCTTTTGTCTTTCTCAGACTGTTACGCTTTGAGGAAGATTGAAGCCTTCTTTAGCACCAACTTGTCCTTTAATGCCACATTGTGTCTTTCCATTCAGCTCATGGAGATGGATTGGAAAGGTCATGTCTTTAGTAAACTCACGAAGATGACACAGAGCAAATCTCAGGTGAAAAATTAGTTACTGCTTCTCTCTTGTTCACGTTTAATATTATGTACTCCGGCTGTTTGAGTGGTATTACTATTGTAACAACTAATGAGAATTTTAGGAGCAAAAAAATGCTTTAAACACAAAGTAATTTTAGAAAGATGGATTGGTGTATTGGCTGACTTGACTGGTGTATTAGCAGACTAGACTGGTGCATTAGCTGATACAAGATTGTCAGGCAAAATGCAGGTCTAGAGTCAAACTTGTCTTCATTTCACGCTTAAGTAACTTATGATTAAGGCAGTATAATTAATTCATGTTTCTTACGTGAATACTCGTATTTCCTTAAATGTGTACTCAGAAGTCATATACCATAGGAGATTGATGTATATTTTCTGTTCTTGTGGGTTGGGAGGTGGGGGTGGGGGGGGGGGGGGGGTTCTTTTCCGTGCTGTCAGATGACTTTACTTTGAGATTTTCTGGTTGGTTGGTTTGTGCATGTATGTGTATATATATATTGTGCTACCTGTTTTTCATGGCTTTTTGATGTGTGACTATAAATGTTGTGGTGTGCCCCTTTTTCATTGTTCAGTGCACATGGCACATTTGCTTCTCCACATAACTGCAGGCATGGTCGCTGTAAATATAGCTTTCATTCTAACCTCATCCATCATCAAGACCTGTTGAACATATCAGTGCTTGTCGCGTTGGAGGTACTACGATACCTCTCATCCGATTTGTCAGCACCAGTCACCCTCCTCACAGTCAGAACTTTGGGGTGGCTTCATTTTTTTATTTTTTTTTATTTTTTATAAAGGCTCAGTTTACAGGAACATTTGTCGGGGGTTTTCTGTTCTTTGCAAATTTGTCTCCAGTTGTCTAGAGTGGGAACCTGTGTGTTTGCAGCCCAGGAGTGCTGTATTGTGTGCATTACCTGGGTTGTCTGGGTGTTTATAGCTCAGAGATGCTTGTATTCGTATCAGCGACATACTGATTGATATGTACTGGAGAGAAATACTTTGATCCTGCTGTACTGACACTAGCAGGAATTTTGACAGTAAAAGTGTATCAGACTCTTTTTTTTTCTTTTTTCTTTTTTAACTTAGGAAAAAGAAACAACAGAAAAAGAAGGAAAACAAGGAAAGAGTTTCTCTGATCAGTGTATCCATGCTAGGTGTTATTCGGAAGGGGGCGGGGGGACAAATGGAACCTCCCCCCACTCCCTTTTTGGGGGGTGGGGGTGGGGGGTGGGGATAGTATTGTGGGAGGTGGGGTTACAATATAAAATCAGTTACCTGTGCTAAGCCTTGGAATTGTATGGCTTAATTAGCAGATGGAAGCTGCTTGTGTTGTTATT
>OY757550.1:21724966-21757466 GCA_963584105.1 Alviniconcha strummeri | reverse complement strand
AGCTTAATATGTATCATGTGAGCGCTCGGGGTGTCGATGAGCACATGATAAATGTACATTATTATTATTAGCGTCTGCACAGAATTTGACTCCTGGAAATCTCAGGGCGGGCGCGATGCCTAGCACATAACGGTCACCCATACCCAAGCGTACACTCCGAGCATCGCTTTCCGGCACTGTCGTAAACCAGTGCTTGGAGTCACACTCCGATCATCGCTTTCCGGCACCTTCCTCCAAACAGATTTAGTTACGCCACTGAAGGGGCACTCTTTATCTCCGCGCAGCTGTCCACCGACGCGGTCAGCGCCCTCCGAAAATTTCGGGTACTAATATGACTGTAGAAGCAACCTAGCGCCAAAGCACGCACGTAAACGTGAGACGCATCCACCCCGGGTAAAAAAAAGAAGAGAGTTCTATCTCGATTCAAACGATTGTGGTTTTATTTGCGCTGGTGTAAACTTTGTTGGTGGCTATAAATGACACGCCTTGTTTTATTTGAGTTGTTTGTAACAAAGTTACTACTGCTTGAGCACCAGCAAAAAACTGCTCGTTAGCTGACAGTTTTCTGGATCCTATAGCGTAACTAAATACGGCAGTGGTTGAAGGAAGGATGCCGTAAACCAGTGCTTGGAGTTTGGCTTGGTGTTTGACCCAAGCGATGACCGCGCTCCATCGTGCTTAACTTGGGATTTCGAGAGCGAGTACTCTTGCATTGTGCCATCTAGTGATCCACTGTCCTCTGACTACTGCACCACAACGGCTCGCACTGCTGCCCGGGTCAATGTGAAATTAATCTCACGGCGAAAGTGAAGCCGTAACTGTATCCTAAGACCTGGCAATACCAAATCTGAAGACCTAACAAGTGAATTCCGGTTCCCAAGAGCTCTTCTTCTTCCTGTCAAGGACTGGGCTCTGAGAGCGTTGCAAGTCCTGCAGTGATGTGTGTTTAAAAGCTGGTCACGATCACGGTCAGTGCCGTGGGTGTTATTAAAACAACAATAATCATGAGATAAGAGAGCAAACCTAAAGACAAAACTATACACATGATCTTCTTGGATCATGTATCGATCATGTGTCAGAGCGTTGCAAGTCCTGCAGTAATGTGTGTTTAAAAGCTGGTCACGGTCACGGTCAGTGCCGTGGGTGTTATTAAAACAACAATAATCATGAGATAAGAGAGCAAACCTAAAGACAAAACTATACACATGATCTTCTTGGATCATGTATCGATCATGTGTCAGAGCGTTGCAAGTCCTGCAGTGATGTGTGTTTAAAAGCTGGTCACGGTCACGGTCAGTGCCGTGGGTGTTATTAAAACAACAATAATCATGAGATAAGAGAGCAAACCTAAAGACAAAACTATACACATGATCTTCTTGGATCATGTATCGATCATGTGTCAGAGCGTTGCAAGTCCTGCAGTGATGTGTGTTTAAAAGCTGGTCACGGTCAGTGCCTTGGGTGTTATTATAACAATAATAATCAATAAATAAGCAAATCTAAAGAGAAAACCATATACATGATCTTCTTGGATCATGTATCGAGAAGTGGAGACGGGCTGGAGATTTTGAAGACTGCGACTGTGTTGTAGCCTAAAGCGTGACAACACCGAGTCCTAAAACACTACAATACCACATCCTAAGACCTTACAACACCGAATACAAAGTCCTAAGAATACAAATCTTAAGGGCAGACAAATACTGCACGCACTGGTAAGGGTACAGCTGGGTAAGGTAAGGTAAGGTAAGGTAAGGTACGGTAAGGTAAGGTAAGGTAAGTATTTGACAAAGCAAACCGTCAGGCCTGACGACACTGAACCCTAAACCTTCACAATGCTACATTAATCCTAAGAGCATTCAAGCCGATTCCTGCCCAACGTTTTGGCGGGAGTGTGTGTGTGTGTGTGTGTGTGTGTGTGTGTGTGTGTGTGTGTGTGTGTGTGTGTGTGTGTGTGTGTGTGTGTGTGTGCAGGGGGGGGGGCCCTTATCAGAAAAACCGTAGGCACAAGTGGGTCGGTGTCAAATATCTGGTTACAAGATATCTTCCAGGGGCCTTGCGCATGGCTGTAAGACTTGCAAGGCAAGCTGAAGTAGTGCAGTATGCCGTGTAGATAGCTAGAGCCATCGCGGTTGGTTAACAAAAATCAAACGCAGTAATGAAGTTCAATGCAAGTGTGCACCATGGCGGATATATATGTATTATATACCATGCATACCTTACTCATTCAAGTAGCCAAAGCGCACTCGCTCGCAACAAACAGAATATAGGACAACGGACCAGCTGGTAGACGCCGTAAAGACACAGCAGCTGAGAAAACAGTAAACATGGTCCACTGAAGTGAGTTAGTGAGTTTTTGCTGCTTAACGTCCACGGAGGCGAGAAGGCCTATTAGGGACGGGGACGGGTGGGAAAGGGGGGACAGAAGAGTGAAAGCTCGAAACAGGCGCCACCCGGAAGACCAAGGCTGCCGTGGACCGCCGCCAGAACAACAGGATGTAAGGCAGTGTCCGTCCGGCATTTCTTTTCGCGAGACCCAAACACATGCTTCCCCTGAAAGAAGTGGACAGTACAGTAACTGAGTATTAAATTAAAATGATCATAATGCTAGTCCCGGATATGCTTTTCAGTGTCAGTGGACTTTAAACAAGAAATACTCATTCAAGTGCATTTTTAACCAGGACATTGGAAGGATAGTCTTTCAATAAATGAGTGAGAGGGAGGGGGAGGGGAGAGAGAGAGAGAGAGAGAGAGAGAGAGAGAGAGAGAGAGAGAGAGAGAGAGAGAGAGAGAGAGGCCTATAGACATGCAAACATACGAAAACAGAGAAACTTGCCTGCCCCCCCCCCCCCCACCCCCACCCCAACCCCCCCCCCCCCCCACACACACACACACATGCGCACACGCACACACACATGAAAAGGAGGGGAAGGGAGAAAGAGAGAGAGACAGACACAGAGAGAGACAGACAGAGAGAGAGGCAGAGACAGACAGAGAGAAGAGAGAGACAGAGAAAAGAGAGAGAGAGGCCGGGAGGGCTTGGGTTTGGGAGTAACGTTAATACACAACAAATCGTTGATACTGTTCACATAAAAATGAGACACTTTCAGATTCATCAGTTCAACTATTTTATCTTTATTCACTGAGAAACTGTTTTACACAAGCGTCCAGTCTTAATTTCTATCACAAAGGACGTTTTTTCTTAGACTTACAATGCTGCTCATTGGCTGGTCTCTTTCGTCCAGCTTTTCTGCAACATACAAACAACAACAAAATAGACAGTTTGTTGCCTTGCCAGTTTGTTTTGTGGGTCGTTTGTGTGCACGTCTACAGCAGGACTGGGTAGTTACTGAATTAGTTCTCGGATCTGAACATCCTGTCAGCCACAGAGGCTCCTGTTATTAGACACACAGTCAAAACACTACTGCACGAGGGAAAACAGCGTGTACAGCAGGACTAAAGACACACAATCACAACTTAACAGCTGGTGCACTGTTCTGAACATAGTATACACTCTTATCAGTAATCACTTATAAATATACACAGTTCTGCCTCCATCTATGAGTGAGTGAGAGGAATATTGTAACGATGGATGAATGTTTCTGAATAGACGCCCCACAATGACGTGCTTGGCAAATGTGGAGAGAAAAAAAAAAAGGAGTTTAAATAAAACCTACAACCTCCGGATCCAGGTACAGACCTCATACATCATAATGCATCGATGTGACATGACTGGCCAATCAGAAAGCTCCGTTGCCAGTTGTGACTGTTGTGTATGTGTTGTGTGTGTCTCTGGGTGAGCTGGGAATGATAAGAAAGTTGTTGAATGAAGTGTGCTAGTGTATTTGGTTACAGAATTGGAAGGGTTAAAAAAAAATCTTGGGTCTGTATACCTTTTCAACCCCGTCAGTGCATTCTGGATTATTTTGATGCTTCCATAATCCACTGAACTCTGACATGGACCACAGGATCTTTAACGTGTGTATGTGACCTTTTTGCATGCATATATATATACACACACACAGGACTTTGTTTTATGTTTATAATCTCACCCAAGAACATTTGTAGAGTCTGCACAGAATTGGACTATGGAGAAATGTCAGGGTGGGCCCAAAGCCTAGCATGTAATGGTCACCCATCCATGTAGCAACCACGCGCTGGATCATGCTTAACTTTGGCTTTTGACACAAGTGCCTTTGCTCTGTGTGAGTGATGCAAACAACATACCTTTGAGGAAGGCTGTGTTTCTGAGGACAGTCTCTGCGCTTGTGGTCCATGGCTCCACACACATGGCAACCTGTGAAATAATTCACAGAATTGTGAAAATCACAATCATTTATGTTTCTGCTGCTGTTCAAACCAAGATTTTACAACAGTAGTTGTTTTGGTCCACTGAAAGCGTTCCTAAACAAGACACAGTCTGAGACGGAACATGGCCCAGAGAGTCAGCGCAGAATCAACAAACAAGGGAGTTAATTAGTGCTTGAAAGACGTCACTCGAACACAACAACAAAGACCTGAGTTGCCTACGGTAACTCTCACGCAGCATTTGAGTAGATACAAGGCACATAAACTCCACCAGAGGTAGACCCTCAAGGTAAATAGAGGTCAATTGTCTGCCACCAAGACCCACCTCCAGTGACGCTGCACAGCCCTATTATCAGGTACAAGATAACAATCAAAAAAGAAAGGCCTGCTAGATCCTGTGTCCAGCCAACATTAGTCTCCTTAAGCGATGACTAGAAGCAGGTGGGTAGTGTGGGTGTTTTGTTCTCATTTTTTATCATACACAGGAGTTGAATACAATAAACAAGTCATACACTGGAGTACACTGTTTCTACATGTGATAGTAATCATGAGAATTGGGTACAATGCTCCAAATGTCAAATAAGAAATGTGTAAACATTCTCAACATATCAAGACATCTCAAACAAGATTTGGGGTCCAACACTTCTACCTATGAAACAGTCCGGGGGACTACAAAGTTTGCTTATCATTATCAAGAGGAAATTAGGGTGCACCTAATCTGTGTAAACATTCCCGCCACATCAAGAGAGACATGGGCTACTAATACTATACATACTTTCTACATATCAATATATGCATCATGAGAGACTTTGGATATTGCACAATTTGTACATATCAACATGTGTCATGGGAGATTTGGGGCACTACACAATTTCTGCATATATCAAGACATCTGTGGTTCACAAGTCCTAAAAAATATTAAGATTTTGGGGAATACATTGTTTATTTATCAAAAGATTTGGAGTATACAGTGTTTACATATCAAGAGAGATTTGAGGTACACAACTTCTACATACATAGCTTCTACACAGTACATATCAAGAGCTAGAGACTTAGATCTGAGGGACATAATTTCTACATATCAAGAGATTTGGGGTACACAATTTCTACGTACATACCAAGAGATTTGATGGACACAATTTCTACATATAAAGATGTTTAGGGTACACAAGTTCTACATACCAAGACAGCAAAAGATTTGATGTACACAATTTCTACATATTAAGAGGTTTAGGGTACACAACTGCTACATATTAAGAGGTTTATGGAAGACAATTTCAACCTATTATTTGTATTAAGAGGTTTAGAGTACACAATTTCTACCTATTAAGAGGCTTAGGGTACACAATTTCTACATATTAAATTGCTTAGGGTACACAATTGCAATGAATCACAAGATCCGGAGCAAACAGTATTTACATATACAGAGACATTTTATGGACATTACCTACACAGGTGAAATAAGGAATGTGGGTGCACATACCTTCTCCGCGTTGCTGTCCGCATGTGTGTGAGGGCAACTCACATGTCCCACACACCTCACAATGAACACGTGTTGCTTTGACACACCGTCTGCACAGGTCACAGTGTGTGTAGGTAGTGCCATCCTATGTTGGGAGAAACAAGTCAAAGGTAAATGCTGAACATGTGCCACTCTTTTTATTTTCAGTCCCCATATCAATATATGGTCTAATCCACCTGACCTCATGATACCAATATGTGGTCTAGTCCACCTGTCCTCATTACATCAATGTGGTCTAGCCCATCTGTCCTCATACCAATCTGTGGTCTAGTTCGCCTGTCCTCATTATATTAATGTGGTTTAGTACACATGTCCTTATGGTATCAATGTGGTCTAGCCCATCTGTCCTCATACCAATCTGTGGTCTAGTCCGCCTGCCCTCATTATATCAATATGGTCTAGTCCACCTGTCCCCATGTCAATATATGGTCTAGTCCACCTGTCCCCATGTCAATATATGGTCTAGTCCACCTGTCCTCATTATGTCCATGTGGTCTAGTACACCTGTCCTCATTATATCAATATGTGGTCTAATGCACCTATCCTCACTATATCAATGTGGTCTAATCCAGCTGTCCTCATTATATCAATATGTGGTCTAATGCACCTGTCCTCATTATATCAATGTGGTCTAGTCCACATATCCTCATTATATCAATGGGGTCTATTCCACCTGTCCTCAGTATAGCAATATGTGATCCAATGCACCTCTCTTAATTATATCAATGTTTTCTAGTCCACCTGTCCTCATTATACCAATCTGTTGTCTAGTCCACCTGTCCTCATTATATTAGTGTGGTCTAGTCCACCTGTCCTCATTGTATCAGTGTGGTCTAGTCCACCTATCCTCATTATATCAATATGTGATCCAATGCACCTGTCTTAATGATATCAATGTTGTCTAGTCCACCTGTCCAATCTATTGTCTAGTCCACCTGTCCTGATTATATCAGTGTGGTCTAGTCCACCTGTCCTCATTATATCAATGTGTGGTCTAGTTCACCTGTTCTCATTATATCCATATGGGGTCTGGTCCACCTAAAGGTACACTGAAGCCCAGAAGGAATCATCTCTTTGTTATTTTACTACTTTTTGTATTTCAGTACTTTAACATGTCCTTGTATGATCAAGAATTGTTGGGGGGAAGGGGGGGAGGGTGTAAACATTCAGGTTTATCACAGCATGGGATATCACATGTGAATGTCTGGCGGTACTTGCCTTTGATGGACAGCTCTGGCATTTCCGGCAGTGCATGTTCTCTGGGGCGCTGAACCTCTGGCACTCTTCACAGAACCTGCAATCCATCCACTGATCTATAAATCAGCCATGGTGATGGCGCAGTACCAATCATGCCAGCAATGGTGAAAATCACAGTGTGATATTGTCTGTGTTTCTGCAGCTGTCCAAACACCCATGCTAACCCCATGCATCCCTTTGTGAAAATCACAGAATGATGTCATCTTTGTTTCTGCAGCTGTCCAAACACCCATGCTAACCCCATGCATCCCTTTGTGAAAATCACAGCATGAATCCCATATCTTTGTTCTGAAGCTGTCCAAACACCCATGCTGACCCCATACACACACTCAGCCACACACAGCCAGAGTCCAATCTGCATTACAACTATGCTGCCAGAGAGTTCTATCTGCATCTGACTAATGTTTTTTTCCTGGGTACTCCAGTTTTCCCATTCATCCTCTGGGATGTTTTGAACTGAAAGCCTTTTCTTCCATTTCCAAGGTCAGACATTCTCTCTCTCTCTCTCTCTCTCTCTCTCTCTCTCTCTCTCTCTCTCTCTCTCCCTCGTTTTTTCTTCCTCCCCCACTGACCAGTAGCCCTGGGAGGAGGGAAGTGGCAGGCTGTTGGCGGAAAGGTTGGTGAAGATTCGAACCGGGCTGCCTTTCGTCTGCTTCCCCTCCTTGCCCCTGAACAGGCTGTGGTTGTCATAGTCAACCTGCAAAACAACCGTTCCTCCAGCCGTTAGTTTACCCGTCTACACCCATACATCAAAGCTACGATGTTGACCAATTTAACATTAATTTTAATGGTGACAAAGGTTAAGCAGCATTTCATTTTCTTTCCAGCCAATCAATCAACCAATCAATTAATCAGTCAACCAAAGCAAAAGAAAGAAAAAATCAGACTGATATATGCCTATCCATGAAGTGATCAAAGAAACTGAAGATGTGGACATCACGTAATCTAACATGATATGAGAGGGAATAAAGTCACAGATAAAAATTATGCCTCTCCACAAAGCAGCTGATGGAGAGTTGGATATCTTGTAATCCAACATGGCAAGAGAGGGAATGAAGTCACAGATGTACATGTGCCTCTCCACAAAGCAGCTGATGGAGAGTTGGATATCTTGTAATCCAACATGGCAAGAGAGAGGCTGTAGAGTGATAGATGTGCCTGATGTTATCCAACATGTTCTGACTAATCTGAGAGTTCCTGCACCAACAGATGCAGCTCTCCATGAAGAAAGGGAACAAGAGTTACAAACAGTGTAGAAGTAATAATAACGATACAAATAAAGGAGATTTTTATAGCCTTCCATGTAAGGTGGGAGCCCAGACCATTTTACAATAATGCTAATAATCACACACACACACACACACACACACACACACACACACACACACACACACACGCGCGCGCGCGCATGCACGCATGCAGAGACAAACACACAAATATAGTGATAGGAGTATACAGCTACAAAAAAAGATGGCCAGTTTAGAAAATTAGTCACCATTTTGAGAGCAGTTTTGAAAGATGAAGCAAAATCCGAGTGACAGAGTGTTTGAGGCAAGCTGCTCCAAACACACAAGCCAACACACACAAAACAATCACCTAACTGTTTTTGTTTACAGGTGGAAGGCAGGCACAGGCAAATACGTCTCTTCCCAGAGCAATGGTGGAAGAGTTATGTACCTTGGAGTCCAACATGGTGAGACTGCATGGGATGTCTCTCCACAGAGCAACAGATGAAGAACGTCTTTTCACAAAGTAAGGGAGGAAGAGATACGGACCTTGTAGTCCAACATGGAAAGAGAGGGCATGCATATGTCTCTCCACAAAGCAACAGATGAAGAACATCTTTTCACAATGTAAGGGAAGAAGATGTATGTACCTTGGAGTCCAACATGGACAGAGAGGGCATGCCGATGTCTCTCCACAAAACAACAGATGAAGCATGTCTTTTGACAAAGTATGGGAAGAAGAGATACATACCTTGTAGTCCAACATGGTGAGAGAGGGCATGCAAGCGCAGATTCGCTTCTCCATGAAGTAAGGGAAGAACCACAGTATGGGAAGAGCCTTGTCTGGAAACACAAACAAAACCAACACGCAGTCCAGATATCACAGTCTCTTCTCTTCTGCTAGTCTGAGGACAAGTAATGCAATCCTTTAACTGTGGAAGTATTTTGTACAGTCTGTTTCTGGGAAACTCATCCCACTCTGAATGCCAAAGCTCGAACACATATTTGTTTACTCGTGATTTTGAGTCTGAGAAGGGGCTGAGCTCATCTGAGCTGTTGCTAACAAGGGCATCCTTAGCTGCAGAGCCTGCAGCCAAATCTCCTCTAATGGCTACATGGCCCGGAATCTGGATAAAAACTATCTCCCTCCTTTCTCTGGTAAATTCCATATGCAGTTCTAAAATCTTTACTTAAATAGGGTGGTCATACTTCAGGTTAGATATAGCTTGTAGGGGTGAGAGAGAATCGGACAATATCATGAAATATTTTTCCATGGAATGGCAGACATCAATACCAGCACCCCGCCCGAGCTGGGGCTGTGTGTGTCACATCACATCAACACCAGCACCCTGCCCTACCTGGGGCTGTGTGTGTCACATCACATCAACACCAGCACCCTGCCTGAGCTGGGGCTGTGTGTGTCACATCACATCAACACCAGCACCCCGCCCTACCTGGGGCTGTGTGTGTCACATCACATCAACACCAGCACCCCGCCCTACCTGGGGCTGTGTGTGTCACATCACATCAACACCAGCACCCCGCCCTACCTGGGGCTGTGTGTGTCACATCACATCAACACCAGCACCCCGCCCTACCTGGGGCTGTGTGTGTCACATCACATCAACACCAGCACCCTGCCCTACCTGGGGCTGTGTGTGTCACATCACATCAACACCAGCACCCCGCCTGAGCTGGGGCGGTGTGTGTCACATCACATCAACACCAGCACCCCCGCCCTAGCTGGGGCTGTGTGTGTCACATCACATCAACACCAGCACCCCGCCCTACCTGGGGCTGTGTGTGTCACATCACATCAACACCAGCACCCCGCCCGAGCTGGGGCGGTGTGTGTCACATCACATCAACACCAGCAGGAACACCAAGGCTACATTACAGTTTGTTATTTGCAGCGAAGTTACGTTGGGACCATCTTCAACCATCATTAGCTCCTTGTGCAACAGAATCCACCCTCCAGAAATGGAGAAAAATGCTCTGAAGATGGTGTGTGGCTGCCCATGTGGTGGGTATTAAAATAAAAACAGTCACACATGCAATTCTCTCACCCTATGGACTGCGTTGGTCAGCGTACAACAGCCTATACCAGGTGACCTTCACTGTTGTTCAGCGTACAACAGCCTATACCAGGTGAACTTCACTGTCGTTCAGTGTACAACTGCCTATACCAGGTGAACTTCACTGTTGTTCAGTGTACAACAGCCTATACCAGGTGAACTTCACTGTTGTTCAGTGTACAACAGCCTATACCAGGTGAACTTCACTGTTGTTCAGTGTACAACAGCCTATACCAGGTGAACTTCACACAGGGTTCCAGGCGAGATCAAAAGATCAAGAGATCTTAGAGGAGGGAGGTGGAGCTGGACCCTCACTTTTGCCCAGAAGAGATCATGAGTAGGGAGGTGGAGCTGGGCTGAGCAAGTTGGACATCTTTTGCTTCGAGTTGTCCAAGTTGTTCGTCAACAGCGGTGCAACGGACATTGTCTTAGTGACTCTGTCCAGCACAGCAGTTGAAAGAGCAATTGCGCAGTGCACAAGTCGCTGGGCAATGGCGAGGGGACACCGCCTTAACACTTCCATTGTTCTGGCGGCGGTCCACGGTCTCTCCGGTCTTTTTCGGGCGGTTTCCGCGGTCGAGCCAATCACCCTGGCCCCTTTCCCACTCTGTCCCCGTCCCTAATAGGTCATCCCGCCTCCGTGGACGTAAAGCAACATAAAAGCCAAAAAGAACTTCACTGTTGTTCAGTGTACAACAGCCTATACCAGGTGAACTTCACTGTTGTTCAGTGTACAACAGCCTATACCAGGTGAACTTCACTGTTGTTCAGTGTACAACAGCCTATACCAGGTGAACTTCACTGTTGTTCAGTGTACAACAGCCTATACCAGGTGAACTTCACTGTTGGTCAGCGTACAACAACCTATACCAGGTGAACTTCACTGTTGTTCAGTGTACAACAGCCTATACCAGGTGAACTTCACTGTTGTTCAGTGTACAACAGCCTATACCAGGTGAACTTCACTGTTGGTCAGCGTACAACAGCCTATACCAGGTGAACTTCACTGTTGTTCAGTGTACAACAGCCTATACCAGGTGACCTTCACTGTTGTTCAGTGTACAACAGCCTATACCAGGTGAACTTCACTGTTGGTCAGCGTACAACAGCCTATACCAGGTGAACTTCACTGTTGGTCAGCGTACAACAGCCTATACCAGGTGACCTTCACTGTTGTTCAGCGTACAACAGCCTATACCAGGTGAACTTCACTGTTGTTCAGCTGGGGAACAACACTACAACAACCACAAGAATCTGAAACAAGAATGACTGCTAGCAGTCTAAAACAAGATCCAAACACATAACAGGTTCAAATGAATGCTATTTATTAAGACAAAAACACTGGCTGCAAATGTCTGGGGTAATCCCCTTTGTCAAGCTACAAAATGACACTTATACAACAGTTAAATGGTGAAAAATGAGATAAAAAGCAAAATAACTTCTCGTTGTTGGTTGAACCATGCTGTCAATTGATTGTCATGCCAACATTCCTCCAAGCTCTGGACAGGAAAACAACATAGTTCAACCAAAAAAGATAAGTTATTTCGCTTCACATATCATTTTTCATTGTTTTTCACCATTTAACTGTTCTTTAAGTGTTGTGTTGTAGCCTGACAAAGGGATTACCCCAGAAATTTGCAGACTGTATTTTTGTCCAATAGGCGTTCTTTTGAACCTTTTATGTGTTTGGAACAACCA
This sequence comes from Alviniconcha strummeri, assembly GCA_963584105.1. NCBI lineage: Eukaryota > Metazoa > Mollusca > Gastropoda > Provannidae > Alviniconcha > Alviniconcha strummeri. The sequence goes on along the minus strand of OY757550.1, from coordinate 21,745,383 downwards.
CAAAAACCAGTAACTGTAACCTTATTCTCACCTGGCTTCACTTCAGCTTTCCACGTCTCCTCAATCTTTGTGAAGGTGGCTACCAAGGGTTCTACCATTCCCCCGAAAGGGGGGTCAGTGACAAGAACCAACCCCGCCCCTGCCTCTCTCAGAAATGACTTAAACCGGGCCTCTGCCTGCGGCTCAAAAAAGTGGTGGTTGAACATGTTATACCGGCACATCTTCTTGGGCGGGTAGACTTGGGCCTGTTCAAAAAGAGGACAGAAAAAAAGGCAGTGGAACTAAGAGTGAAATAGTAGTTTGGTCTGAATAACAGGACAGAAGAAATGCACAAAGTACAAAGGAACACATGACAAAAGGATATTATTAATATAAGAGACCACCCTCCTTTTAGTTCAAGACCTTTTTTGTTGTTGTTTTTGTGTTGAAACCCTTACTCTTTATGCCTATATATATATAGCCAAAGACTAACCCTCCATATTATTCCCATTTTGTTGCTGAGGGTATATTTCACTAAGGATTCCTGTGGTAAAGACTTTTGTTTTACTGTGGCATCTCAAAACTGAAATCTGACCAGTAGCAGCCAGAAACATTGGAATTTACATCCCTTAATGCTAAAGACAGACCAAAACTATGCCATCCCAAGTTTTCTGGCAGAGGTTTTTCAAAATTAATTTCAAAATGAGGAGGCCTTAAAAGTAGGGGGAGAGTGGGGGGGGGGGGGGGGTCTCTCAACATTTCTCTGTCTCTACAACAAATCGCTAAGAGTGATAAGACTGAAAGGCACTGTTGGCAGCAGTGGATGACCAAGATCATTGACAAGACAAGACCAAGACATCAACAAGACCATTGACAAGACAAGACCAAGACATCAACAAGACCATCGCCAAGACAAGACCAAGCCATCAACAAGACCATCGCCAAGACAAGACCAAGACATCAACAAGACCATCGCCAAGATAAGACCAAGACATTAACAAGACCATCGCCAAGACATCAACAAGACCATCACCAAGACAAGACCAAGACATCAACAAGACCATCGCCAAGATAAGACCAAGACATTAACAAGACCATCGCCAAGACATCAACAAGACCATTGCCAAGACAAGACCAAAACATCAACAAGACCATCGCCAAGACAAGCCCAAGACATTAACAAGACCATCACCAAGACCATTGACAAGACAAGACCAAAACATCAGCAAGACCATCACCAAGACAAGACCAAGACATTAACAAGACCATCACCAAGACAAGACATTAACATTTATATAACAAGACCCTCGCCAAGACAAGACCAAGACATCAACAAGACCATCGCCAAGACAAGATAAGACCAAGACATTAACAAGACCATCGCCAAGACAAGACAAGACCAAGACATTAACAAGACCATCGCCAAGACAAGACAAGACCAAGACATCCCCACAGCCAAGTCATGCTGCCAGCATTCCATAGCAGGACACTGGAACACCTTACAGTTACACACTCATGGAAATTTCAAATAACAGCGCGCTGTAACTTACGTAACGCGTGTCAAGATCCAGCAAAAGGCTGGTCATCCTCATCACTCGCTGTTTCTGTCGCAGTGTAATGGCCTCATGGACCCTGAAACATCACAATAATGATGATGTATTTATCCTTGTGTTGTCCTCATCTGCAATAGGTTTGTAATACATAAATCCTACCTCTAGAGAGCTTCACAGTCTTCCACAGAGAGACAAATACTCTCAAAATTCATCATTCTAGTCCAAAATGTTGGGTTAGTCAAGTAAGTTAGAAATCATTCTCAAATGCTGGCCTATCCATGTTGAGTGAGATACAAATAATAAAGATAATAGGAAGAATAATTAAGTTTTTAGGCTTAAAAAATAAAAATAAACAACCACTATTAGTATTACTGCCCTACATATGCACTCACAAATATACAGACATAAAAAACCAATCTGAACTGTAATACACACACACACACACAAGTCGATGAAGCTGTCATGTATAAAATCAGTGTGAATGAAAACCCTAGTGACAGGTGAATCATACAAGCTTGCACAAGAACAGTCTTTATCTATGGATATACAGCAGACACCTCAATCTGTCATAACGAATGTTAAATCTCACCTTGGTGCTCCAACGCACAAGATGTGCGTACTTTTCAAGTTCTCCAGCGATGTCACAATGAAGTTGACCGTTGAGTCAGTAAAAAGGTATTGCTGGAACAAAGGAAACAAATGTGTGTTTTTCCCAGCAAGCATCACTTCTGTTGTTCTAATGTAAAATTTGTGAACCAATGATGCATTTAAAATCACAGCTTTGTGCGTAATGAAACCAGCATGGATCTGATCACTAAGACCCTAACAATCTCACAATAATCTATATTGGCATGTGAAATCCTGATTTAATTTTCAGGTGGTCCAATATGAATATATAATAATCATAAAATAAGGAATTTATACAGCGCTTTCAGCAACGCAGAACATTTTGCAACTTCACTGCACAACAGTATGGAACACAAGAATTACACAGAGAAAAAATATCAATCACATAAAGTACAATGACAACTTGTAAAATATATCAATACATCCCAATCATGATGAAAGACACAAACACGCATGCACACACACACGCATGCGCACGCACACACATGTATATGAATGCATGCATGCTTGAAAACATGCACACACTTTTGAAAAATGATTAAAAGGAGCTATTGCTAATCAAAATATTGTCTGAAGAAACACACTCTAACTACAGTTTAAAAGTTTTAGTAGATCACAGAAACAGGAAGAGTCAACATGTGAGAGAGAATGAAATGGAAAGAACTTCAGGTTCACAGAGAAACAAAAGGCCTGACCACACTGCTGTTTTCTGTTAAAGGTGTGGCTACAACATGACAAGACAACAAACTCACTGGGTCAGACATATATCTTGTCATCAGTATGACACATATGTGAGGCTCAAAGCAATATACATGTATACCTTTACCTGTCAAAACTATTCACAAGTTTCCTGACCCGTGGCATTAAATAAAGAATTGCCTTGACCTATGGGTTGAAAAAGTCGCCCAGTTTTATGAGCAATACATCCAGAAAAATAGTCAAGTGAGAAAGCATGTAACACCTCAGTGCAACATCACTAAACTCAGTCAGCCAAGCCACAGCAGTGTCCTTACATTAACACACAGCAGCACATCAAAAAGATGTAACTAGATCTATCCCTTTTCAAACTCAGACCAGTGTCTTCCAAGTGATCGCACTAGACCAATGTCTAGTCAAACCAGTGTAACAGCTATAAGTATAAGGTGGTGAAAATGGTTCATGGAAACTGGTCAATCACTGTAGCTGGTCAGGAGGTCTACTTGCAAACACCCTACTCCCTTCCCCATCTAGAACACACACACAACACAACACATGCACACTCTGTGTGTGTGTGTGTGTGTGTGTGTGTGTGTGTGTGTGTGTGTGTGTGTGTGTGTGTGTGTGTGTGTGTGTTTTGTGTGTTTTTAGACAACTGGTCAAAAAAAATAACAATCAGTATGTCTGATTGACTGCTGATATTTTCCCCTGGTACATTTATATAATATATACATATATATATGCTGATCTTAACCAGCAAAATACCAGAGGTTACCAGTTAATGCAAACCCTGCTTCCCCTTCCTTTTTGCTGTGGTACAATTCAACACTGCAAACACTAGCAGAATTTATTTATTGACTTACAGCAAAAGTTTTACTGTCTTCTTGTGGCTCAAATAATGTTGTTGGGCACCACAGTGCTGCTCGCCTGATCCGATGTTTGATCCAATGGCCTTGCTTTTCATGCTGAGTTACCTCCCCTGCCAGTAGTAGCAGACCACAAGTGCAGCAGAGTGATCGCTCGGCAAGCCGCTGCTTCCTGAATTTCAGAAATCTGAAGAAAAAACATATCCAAAAAAATAAAATACTGGTCCAAGGAAAAGTGGTTGTTGTTGTTGAGTTGATGCTTAATGTCCTCAGATGTCATTTGACATATTAGGGACAAGTTGTGACCAATGCCGAAGCACGGTTCAATACATAAGGTGCATGCGTGTTTAGCTGTAACCTGCCACCTGCACTTTTGGCAGAATGACCGGGATTTTTTACGTGCTACTGTGGTAACACGGGGGTGGAACGGATACCGAAATAGGAGTCAGCACAGAAAGTCGACCCTGGAGAAGAAAATTCTCCCGCCGTTCCAGCAGGGATTCGAACCCGCGACCTTTCAATCACGAGTTCGGCGCTCTAACCACTGAGCTATCCCCGCCCCCCAGGAAAAGTGGTGATAACAATGGTTTTAATGATGTTCCACTCTTCAGTGGAGAGGTGGCATGTCTTTCCTTTCTTATCCATGAAACATAGCACAGACCTGTTTACACTCAACTATAGATATTTATAGGAGTACACTTTTAAAAATAAATTGTATTTTTTAGAAAGAAAAAAAAAGTTTTTTGATTTCTTTTTCATTTCATTTTGTTCTCACTGAAAATAATCTAAAAATAATTTCAACATGGCTTCCAGAAAAATGGTGAACGCTCTTAGTTTCCAGTGGAAATTATACAAGCCTCACTTAAGAATTGCATGAAAATTAATTGCTGAGAAGAGCAATACAGAAACCAAGACTGTGGCAGTGATAAGTATTGAGACATACACATGTGCCACTGAAAACCCAGAACTGGGCACATTCTGGACTGGAAATTGAGATACAAACAAACTAGAAAACATAATTAAATTTATTATTTTTTTGTTGATTTTTTTTTATTTATTTTTTTTGCAGACATTTTCTGGGTCTGGTAGAATCGATGCCGATCACTGAGAAACTGACTCTATAGATGAGTAAAACTAAAAGATTTTTACAATGTTTTGCAAGGAGTCAAACCTAATAAAGAATCTAATATATTATATATTAGAGAGAGAGAGAGAGAGAGAGAGAGAGAGAGAGAGTGAGAGAGAGAGAGAGAGAGAGAGAGAGAGAGAGAGAGAGAGAGAGAGAGAGAGCGAGCTACATAGCTCACAAAATAAAAAAAAATAAAAAAATAAGAAGAGAGTAATTACATTTACAGTAGTTTCAGCATTAAACCTATGAGACTTTTTTGCATCAAATTCCACAGCAGTGATAGACTGATACTGATCTGGAGTTATTCACCTTTTGCGATATGCAGCATGGCTCAGGTGATTACCATTTTCACTGCTTTTGTTGCCCTGTGCACTCTCTGGACCCCTCTTTCTCTTCACGTCATCAGCCCAGCGGAAAAAGCTGCACTGCTTACGATCACGGAATGCTGAGCACGCAAAGAATTTTCGGCTTCCTGAACTTTTCATGTACCGCTCAAACAGCAGAGCTGGACCTGCAACAAATTTTAACTGGATTCTCAGACTCAGATAGGACAGAGCAGAACAAATACTAACTGTACAATGTAACTCGCTTTGACTTCCCCTACCCCCACCCCTCGTTATGTCAGTGTCAGCTTGTAAAATCTATAGTGCAGTTTAACTCCACATAGATAGCCACATGCTCACTGAACTTGGATATTTTATTATAATAATATATACACAGTTTTCAAAAGAGTAGTCTTCACAAAACATGTTCTGCCCAACTGCTAGTGCTACTAATTTACTAAAGTACTATCAAGTATTCATGATAGCACCATACGTGCTCTTTTAACAAAAGATCAAAAGTGATACAGAAGGGACTAACTCTTTGAAAATGTGTGTTTGACATTCGTTTACATTGTAAATTACAAGTGCGTGTTATGCCGAGATTGGTTTTGTGAATTGACTTGAGAAAGGATTTATAAAAATGCATGAGAAAAGTTTTCAGATCTGCATTTGCTTACGACAAAGTTTGATAGTCCTGGGGTGAACCTGTGCAGATGACAGAACATTAACATTAAAATCCAATTTCTAACTAACTACCGCAGTGGGATGTAAAAGACTCTGGCCATCCTGCCAATAGTGCAGGTGGCAGGTTACAGTTAAATATACATGCACCTTACGTATACATGTATACTTGGCTTTGCATGCAGTGGCACAGTGCATGGTTATAATAAAAACTTATATAGTGTACACAGAATGTGCCAATATGGCAGCAGTTTCACTTGGTACCAGCCATGCCAGCACTATAAGATCTCTGGTACACTACTTCGGCGGATATTGAAAAATGCACTGTTAAAACAAAAAAGATAGTCACTCATGTAGAATCACATGCGAGTGCAGTGAGTCTGCTTGAGAGTGGAGAATAGCACTATACAAAAGCAATCAACAACAACTACTTTACAAGTACAAGGTGTACGACATATAATGCGTCTAGAAGAAGAGGGTTGAAAAGCACTAGGATTAGCAGCTAGTGCAATTGTACTGTGACTGTGACTTAGTGTGAGTGTGAACCGTGAGTGTTCATGCAAACTTGTGCATTGCTGGGTAAGTTTTCCAACCCACTCAAGATCAACCTTATTCACAACAGTGAATGCTCAAGCTTAGTTCAACTTCAAGAACCTCCACTGACATTGTGACATGTTCAGGTGTTCTTTTGCTGTGTCATTGAATGTGAGCATAGTCATAGACTTTATAATTAATTAAATAGGAGCTGGAATGGAGGGGGGTTCATGGGAGAGGGTTTATTTCATTATTACAATAATTATTAGATGACCTCATTACGTTTCAAGTCCCTCCAACAATAAGTGAACTGGGCATTCAGTCCCACCCCCCACCCCCCCAACTCTCTCTTGCCCGGATATAAATGTCCTGGTCTGACTGCTTCTTCATTGTTGCTTTACATCCACAGAAGCGAGATGGCTTATTAGGGACGGGGACAGAATGGGTAGGGGATGACTGGATAAAGTGTTGCTTAGTGTCCTCAGATGTCAGTTGACATATTAGGGACAAGTTGTGACCAATGCCGAAGCACGGTTCAATAAATCTTTATGTCCATGGAAACCAGAAGGCTCATTAGGACGGACAGCCCAGGACGTCCACCTCGACTCTCACACAGCACCTGAACTATGAGGGGACGACTGAAGGGGTAACAAAGTTATGTACTGTCTCTCTCTCTCTCTGATTGGTTGATTGGGCATGAAAAGCCATGGTGGGAAGGGGGGGTGGGGGGACTGAGAAAAGATTTGTTCCTGTTACTGTGTTAGTGTTACTGTGTTACCCTAGCAAAAAATATGTCGGAACTGCTGGCAACAATGCATGCTGGTCAAATCCACTCCTATTCCCAGGACAGTGGCGAAAAATCAGATTTTTACACTTGTTTATTGCAGCCACAACCTCAAACACACAATCAAACCCCGTTGCCTGTTACTGTTATATTGTCCATAAAAGGTAGGAGTTTCGTTTTCTATGCAGCAAACACAGCGAGTTGTGGAGTAGCTGCAAATGTCACGATTGTATCACGTGGCAGTGCAATTTCTCTAATTATGTGTGAATGCATGGCCACGATGGTTTTTCGCCACTGTCCTATTAGCCCTGTATACGATGCCCCCCTCTCCCCCCCCCCCCCCCCCCCCCCCACCACCACACACACACATAATTATACCATGCGGGCAGCAAGGTGCGCTGTCACTTGTGTCATCATTCGCAACTAGCACATCAATATTTGCGCTGTGTGCGGCCATCTCATTCTCCGTGAAGGCTTGAGGCAAAAGTACTTTTATGGGAGTAAAACATGTGTGCCTCTGCTTGTATGACAATCCAGTGGCGTGTTTATCTGAAAACTGGCACTGCAAACAAACTTTGCGAGATACAGTTCTCTCATGCGCCTTGTTGTTGGCGGAAGAGTCACCGTGTTAAGCTGCTATTCTTATTTTAGTTTATTTTCGTATTCAGGGGCCTTAACTATGAATCGGGACTACGGTAGGCCTGTCCTAAACCAAAGTCCCTGACTTTAGAGTCCGAGACTTTGAGTTAGGCAAAGTTCGTATACATGGACACGGACAATGGTCGAGACAACAGAGTCTCTGACTTCGCGCTGATAAGAAAGTCGTCATCACACGCGTCATCGCTTGTGCTAACTTTAGACGGGGCAATCCCATCTGGGCATGCGCACCGACACGCTTCGGTCACTTCCCTGCGACGTATTTCACGCGCAAACATCGGTAAACGTAAACATTAGGTGAAGGCATGCCTAGCAGGCCCGATTCTTGATGTGATTCGCCATGTTTTACTTCTGCAACACCCAAGCGATCACGACGTGGTCATTATTCGTAAAAACGCTAATCTATCGACATCTTCGATGGAGTATTCTTCTTCTCATTTACTGAATCGAGTAACCGTAGCATCGTCTGCTACGTCGGCCATTTTGAACTTGTCAGAAAGGCGAGTGGACGCTGTGAAATCAGGTAGCTTACGCTGTGTAGATGAATTTAAATAACATGAAAATAAATCAAGTGATAATGTAAGACGTCAAGCAAACTTGCTGTCATAATAATTTGCGAACATTAAATCGTACGATCACATTAATCAGTCATTATGCCGGCGTCGCTCGGCGAGTGCGACCTTTCTTCCCTCCAAAATGAAAGAGGTTTGGCCGACGAACATCTAGTACTCATTTGAAGAAGTAAACGAAAGAAAATAAAAATATTTAAAATGAGAGAGAATATGCTGGATTCAGACGTAAAGACGCAACAACAGCAAAAAACAAACAAAAACAAAAAGAAAAACCAACTTTCCAAGCATAACAAGGCCAAAAGCAGTCATAGTCCCGGGCCTACGGCCTTTAGTCCAGCGAAATCGCTAGCCTAAATATCGGCTGTTTAGGCCCGAGGTTCGGCCCGGACTTTGGTGTAGTCCTGGGGCCTTAACTATGAATCGGGACTACGGTAGGCCTGGCCTAAACCAAAGTTCCTGACTTTAGAGTCCGAGACTTTGAGTTAGACAAAGTTCGTATACATGGACGCGGACCGCAATGGTCGAGACAACAGAGTCTCTGACTTCGCGCTGATAAGAAAGTCGTCATCACACGCGTCATCGCTTGTGCTAACTTTAGACGGGGCAATCCCATCTGGGCATGCGCACCGACACGCTTCGTCCACTTCCCTGCGACCTATTTCGTACGCGCAAGCATCGGTAAACGTAAACATTAGGTGAAGGCATGCCTAGCAGGCCCGATTCTTGGTGTGATTCGCCATGTTTTACTTCTGCAACACCCAAGCGATCTCGCCGTGGTCATTATTCGTAAAAACGCTAATCTATCAACATCTTCGATGGAGTATTCTTCTTCTCATTTACTGAATCGAGTAACCGTAGCATCGTCTGCTATGACGGCCATTTTGAACTTGTCAGAAAGGCGAGTGGACGCTGTGAAATCAGGTAGCCTGCGCTGTGCAGATGAATTTAAACAACAAGAAAATAAATCAAGTGAGAATGTAAGACGTCAAGCAAACTTGCTGTCATGATAATTTGCAAACATTAAATCGTACGATTACATTAATCAGTCATTATGCCTGCGTCGCTCGGCTAATGCGACCTTTCTTCCCTCCAAAATGAAAGAGCTTTGGCCGACGAACATCTAGTACTCATTTGACGAAACGAAAGAAAAAAATAAAAGAAAAATTAAAAAGAGAGAGAAACCGCTGGATTCGGACATAAAGACGCAACAACAGCAAAAAATAAACGAAAACAACAAGAAGAACCAACTTTCCAAGCATAACAAGGCCAAAAGCAGTCCGGCGATAGTCCCGGGCCTACGGCCCGCTTTAGCGGTCCAGCGAAATCGCTAGCCTAAATATCGGCTGTTTACCCGAGGTTCGGCCCGGACTTTGGTGTAGTCCCGGTCCATGGTTACCATTTTGGGGCCATTGTCAATAGCCTTGAGATTTAGGCCGGCCTACCGCTTTAGGCCCGATTCATAGTTAAGGCCCCCGGTCCATGACTACCATTTTGGGGCCATTGTCAATAGCCTTGAGATTTAGGCCGGCCTACCGCTTTAGGCCCGATTCATAGTTAAGGCCCCAGAGGACACGGAGCTGAGTGACAACTTATAAACAACAGTTAGGTAAGCTTCTTTGCTGTAGGCAATCGCCATCCACTAAGCAAAAGCTGCTTGGAGATTATGCTGCACTTTGGGTGGTTGCAGTTCCCTACAAAGTCATATTTAAACTGGCTTGGAGGCTCAGTTCTGGCGGCCGCGGCGGTTTCTAGCGAAACCGGCGATATGACCTGCCGTGCGGCGGCGGCACAGTCGCCCAACGGCGACTGACTCAGTGATGACAATTAAGTACTGCGCGAATCGTTTTCAGTTAGCCAGCCTCCGGGTTGATGTTCTAATCGTGCAGTGGTGGGCTAAAACTGTGCCTAGTTAGCCCGCTGTACGTCGGTGTGGTTTGCAGCATTGACGGTATACTAACTTAATTTAGTGTTAGCCGCCGCGTCAGTCAGTCAGTCAAAGCCAAGGCTCACGCTGACACAGGCACGGGCTTCGCCTGACAGTCCGAATCATTCAGTTGCGACAAGAAGACCGGTTGACAACACGCTCTGTGACACAGAGAGCGGCGGTAAGTACACCGGCAGTCGGCGGCGGGAAGTACCCCGACGGTATACCGCCCACAGACAGACGAGTCAAGCTGCTGGGCCTCCGGAGCGGCCCGGCGAAGTATGGCTAGAAACTCTGAATCAAAATCATGTAGGCAATTTGTCGACTCAGGGAGACTCAGTGAAAGACTGGCGCGGCCGAAGTAAGTAAATACTGATGACTACTTCACTGCTTGGTTTTTCAGTACGCCACCAGAGCCGCGAAGCCTCGACAGAGCCAGTCTGAGAGAGGGGCGATATCCAGTTTAGCACTATGAGTCGGTTCGCTGTCCTCAAAGGTTTGAGGATGCATGTGTGCGCTGGCATAGTACGGAATGAACGGCCGGACATGTGGATATGCCAACGTACTGCATACTTCAACCGTACACACACACACACACACACACACACACACACACACACACACACACACACACGTCACACACACACACACACACACACACACACACACACACACACACACACTCTCACGGCTCCGAGTGTGTGCATTGAGTACGCGTATTGTCAAGACGAGTGGCTGATGTATAATTGTCTTGACTCCCACTTTGTAAAGGTGTTTAGTGTCGCATTGTGTGCAAATCATCATGGATCATCCACAGAATAAGTCGGAGAGAGAGAGAGAGAGAGACGCAGAGGAAAAGAGAGAGTGTGTAAAATTTGTGCGTATGTCTGTGTGTTATGAACTGTCAAGAAGAGTCGCTGGCTGCCCGAGGTTCTGGGCAAAGTTCAGCGGTAGTAGGAGTCCGGTTTCTCGCCATTGTTTACACTCTGGCTGCCATCTGCACAGACCATCCCAACACGTCAGTTCTCAAGTTCAGCCAGTACTGGTATGGGTGAAAATTCACTCACTAAGTACACCCTGCAGGGTTCTTCTTTGAAAACATGGATGGATGTTCACCCAGGTCGTTTGGCGCATCAAATCTTCTCCCCCCCCCCCCCCCCCCCCTTCAATTGTGTATTTCACAAACTTACAAAGACAAATTGGGGAAGTGGTTGACAAAGTCATGAAATTTCCTTTTCGTAACTCAAATATTTATTGAGTTACGATTTTTTTTAATGAGTATGTAGGTGAATTTTCACACATTGCGTACGACTGCGAAGGAGCTGACCAACTTCAGCCCAGTGAAGATTACAACAGCGATAGAATGTTGCACGTGTGTGAAGGTGGAGGGAGGAGGATTTCTGTATATATGGGGGAGGGGGGAAAAGGCGAGGGGAGGGGGCAGGGGGAGATCAGAGGGGAGGGCACCAACCCGGACCTTGAAGGTCTCCAGGCCGGGTGCAGCGACAGCGTTCTCAGGAAGGGCATCTCAGCCAGCAATGGTCCGGCGGCAGAAGGAGAATTTCCTGTAGTCGGTCCCGGACTGAGGCTGGGATTAGGAAGGTGCTGCAGTGCTGGTGACTGGTCTTTCTGTGTAGAGCTTTCAGACAGTTTTACATTGCATGTGTTAGTTGAAATATTAGTGGTAATACTAATAGTGTTTGAATAAAACTTTTGTATAATGTAGACATGTATACACACACACACCTGTTGGTGTTGAGAGTAGTATGTAGGTGTGTATTGTGACGGCTGGTGGTGGTGATTGAATGAACCAACACCAGGAAACATTCCTTGTGCTTTTACAAGGCGAAAGTAATTATTCTTGCGTCTTGTGTCAGGTTGTCGGCGAAATTCTGTAACTGAGGAGATGAAACAAAACCCGAGCTTCCCAAAAGCAGCCACCGGGCGGCGGCACCTCGGCCCTCGGCTCGCAAGACTGATGGAATAGTGCGGCAGACAACTGTAGTCTTATCCTTTGCTGCAACATTCCGGCAACACTTCATCCCTTGCTGCAACACTTCATCCCTTGCTGCAACACCTCATCGCAGCCCTTGCTGCAACATTTCATCTCTTGCTGCAACTTTCATTTGCTGTTACACTTCATCCCTTGTTGCAACACCTCATCCCTTGCTGCATCACTTCATCCCTTGCTGCATCACTTCATCCCTTGCTGCAACACTTATTCCTTGCTGCAACAATTATTCCTTGCTGCAACTCTTCATTTGCTGCTACACTCATCCCTTGCAGCAACATTCCACCTCTTGCTGCAACACTTCATTCCTTGCTGCAACACTTCATCCCTTGCTGCACCATTCCATCCCATGATGCAACATTTTATCTCTTGAGGCAACATCCCTACAACACTCTATCCATTGCTGCAACAATCCTGCAACACTTTACCCATTATTGCAACATCCCTGCAACACTTTATCCATTGCTGCAACATCCCTGCAACACTTTATCCATTGCTGCAACATCCCTGCAACACTTTATCCATTGCTGCAACATCTCTGCAACACTATCCATTGCTGCAACATCCCTGCAACACTTTATTCATTGCTGCAACATCCCTGCAACACTTTATTCGTTGCTGCAATATCTCTGCAACACTTTATCCATTGCTGCAACATCCCTGCTACGCTTTATTCGTTGCTGCAATATCTCTGCATTACTTCATCGCTTGCTGCAACACCCCTGCAACACTTCATCGCTTGCTGCAACAATCCGGCAACACACTATCCCTTGCTGCAACATCCCTGCAACACTTTATCCATTTCTGCAACAATCCTGCAACACTTTATCCATTGCTGCAACATCCCTACAACACTATACCTTGCTGCAACATCCTTTCAACACTTTATTCATTGCTGCAACATCCCTGCATTACTTCATCCCTTGCTGCAACATCCCTGCAACACTTCATCCCTTGCTGCAACACACTTGCCAGTGCTGGGCACCAGGGCGACAGAGGCAGCACCATGAGCAAACCGGAGATGGGACGGGCACGGACTGCCAAGTCTGTGAGTAGGACAGCTCTGTCTCTGCAGGAGTCGACGCTTCTGGGCGGCCAGAAGCTTCTTCTTCCTCCTCCTCCTCCTTCTTTGTTTCTTCTTGTTACTGTTTGGTTTTGCTCGTTGTTTATTATTATTATTCCTCATAATTCGAGCAGGACGTCCCATGGCTATGGGAACCACGTCGCCATGGAAGTCATATGATGTCATAAGCGATCAAGAAGAGTTTTTATCTTTCTTTCTCTTTTTATTTTTATTTATTTCCTTCTTAAATGATTACAACACAAAGACATCCCCAATAGGTATGCAATAATACAAAAAGACCTAGCAGATACAATACCTATACACCTGGGGATAAGCACATTTGCCTAACAGTATTAATTATACACGCTTAGGAAAACTTCGACATCCATACAACGGCAGTTCCAGACCTGGGAGAAGGGAAATACCGTTCGAAAAAGCTTTAATGTGCCTGTGCGTCATCAGGTGACTGCCGGAGAGAATCGCACAAAAGTCGAGCAAACCGTTGAAAAGTGTGTCAAAGCGGCAGTGTGCGTGTGTGCGAACCAGTCCCGGCCAAACAGTCCCACCGGCTTTTAAGAGGGCGGAAACCATTTACGGGTTCTTAGAGAGCCGGTTTGGCCCAGCGGTAAAGCGTTAGGCAGGTAAGCAGAAGGGCCTCGGCTCGATTCCGCTCCGGCTCTCCTTTCTCTTCAAAAAGCTGGTGGTTTGTGGACACTGTCTTGTGACTTTGTCCCTCAAAATTAATGAAACATTAAAACGGCAGGAGTCATTCTGGTGGTGAGAGTGTAGCGACAGGTATATAATCTCCTCTTCCTCTACCTCCATACCCCTTCTCCCCGCCCCGCTGAATCAAATGCAGGATGTTAGGATTATGGTATGGTTTGCGCAGTACCTCTCACTCTGAATCGCCTAAGATTTCTAACCTAATGTTTCTCTATGTTCAGTTGTATTATGCATGCGATTATAAACTCCCGTGGCTTATGAAAGTGTATTCGTTATTAGATAGTTTAGGATTATCTCATAATTGGTCTAACCAAATCCGTACCATCGAAAGTTTTAAGCGTATAGTGTAGCAAAGACTAATGGATCAATTTATACAAAAATGGCGAAGCAGAGTAGCCGAAAATAGTGTTTGTAGTAATTATCGTTTATGTAAAAATATATGTTGCCTTGAGGAATATCTAACCTATCTCCCATCTATCCTAAGACAAAGGGTATTGAAATTTAGACTTAGTAACCACAGACTGCCAATCCAGCAAAGACGATCATTAGGTACTCCAAGGGGTGAAAGAATATGTACTGTTTGTGATACTGGTGAGGTAGGAGATGAATTTCACTATTTGCTTAACTGTTCCAATGAAAATGTCAAGAGAAACCGTACTAATTATGTTGATAAATAATATACGCATCATCCCAACGTGCCCAGATTCTGTAGCCTCATGAATATGACGTCAAAACCTAAGAATGTTAAACTTGCTAAATTTATTAGTTGTATCTTGGAGTTATTTTGATTAAGGCAATAGCGAAACACAACGAAAAAATAAATATTAAATTTTTGTGCCTTAGCCGTACATATTTATAACAACTTTGATTCGTGTTTGAGCATTTATTTTTGTCTTATATATAAAGTGTGGTAGTTATTTATTAGTAGAACTCGTGTACTTGTTAATAAGGAATGTCGTGTGCGAATGTAACTTCGCTTTCTAGCCCCCAGGGGCGAAAAGCTCAATAAAACCTTGAAACCTTGAGACCTTGTTAATGTAACACTGAAACGAAAAATATGGATTCGCAGTCCAGGCGAGATGAAGAGCAGGGAGGTGGAGCTGGGCTCTCCGGCCTAGCTGGCTGGCTGGATTGTCTTGCTGCTGAGTTGTTCCTCGGCAACAGTTGCTTCTCGGACTCTGTGTGACTTTGCTCCGCACAGCTGTTGAAACAGCAATTAGCGAAGTACACAAGTTACTTGGCACTGACGGGGTCTCCAGTTCCGTGATATTATTGTTCTGGAGGTGGCTGACGGTCTCTTCTGTCTTTGCGGGTCCGAGCGCTTTGACGAGTTATTCATACCCACCCTCCACCCCCACCCCCATTCCCCGTCCCTAATAAGCCGTATGGTTGCTGTGGACGTTAAGCACCATGTTTCCTTACGCGTTCGCAAGGAAGTGTAATCATAGACTTAGTCTATAACCAATGTCTGGCAAAGACCTACGGCAGCACATACGAATCAGTACAAGAGTAACCTGTGGCAAATGAAATCAATACGAGTTATACTAATAATGGTTTGGTTGAACTTGTTCAACGCCGTGTTGTCTCCGAGGAGGTACTGACTGGTGGGAACAACCTGGGACCCGGGCGGTTGGGCCGGAAAAGAGGGAGACTATACCTAACTGTACACCGTCACCACCACAATGATCTCTTCGTTGAGAGGGACAGCGGTGTAGGTCATTTCATTGTTTCCTTAACTGTGACGACAAAATCACAAGACAGTGTCTATAAAGCACAACTTTGGAAGAGAAAGGAGAGTCGAAGCGGAATCGAACCAACACCCTTTTGCTTACTAGTCTAGAGCCTTGCCGGTAGGCCAAACCGCCTCATTATATTTACTGATAACCAATACGCATTCGTATTGCGCCCAACGACATCCCCACAAGTTGCCCATCGACCTAAAAACGCTACGAGTCCTAATCTGCCAGATAACACTGACAGTCGTCTTGCTGACACTAGCATGTAGGCCAAATACACAAAAGCACAGACCGAACAGCAAATCCATTGAGAGAATGTAGTGCGAAACAAAATTAATGCATTGAATATATATTCCTGAAATCCAAAAGGACAAGCAACACAAGAAAAAGGGAGCGTAATACATTTCTTTTCCTCATTAAATCAAGTCAGTTAACGTCTTGAGAAAGTTGATAAAAGTTTTTGTTAAATTATTGTTACTGTAGACGATCACCTTTGTGGATATTTTCGACGTTTTCTGGCTGTTTTGTCTGTATACTTACCTGCTGACTGCTGCCTGATACTTGGAACTGTCTGCCAGTAGCACGCTGAATAAAGCTAAGACTTTGCTATCCGGTGACATCAGTTTTAAAGATTGCTAAAAACTAAATTGTGTAATACTGGCAAAATTGGTAATTTTTACATGCATCGGGCATGTTTCTCGTGTGTCCTACACGAGGTGTAAAGTACGTGTGAAGTTGGTACACGTTGAATGGAAGTAGACCAGTGAATAAGCCTTCCACGTGCAAAGGTTTTGTGGAGGTAGTTTATTGAGCTCTGACGTTTTGAGCTTGAGTGTAGTAGGACGGTACTGTTTTTGGCAAGCAGCACTTGGTATTCTAAACCTGCGCAACGTGCTGTTAAAAAAAAAAAAAAAAAAAAAAAAAAGTATTGTTTTTTACAAAATCTGAAACAAGAATGACTGCTAGCGTTCTAAAACAAGATCCAAATGCATTGTAACCGGGCCTGCGGCCCGTTCCTCATTTTATGTTCAGGGGGAGGCTGGAGATTGCCAAGGAGAGACACTCACAATGGAATACACAACTGTCTCTAGTCTTCTTCATGTAGCGTACATTTTAATGTTCCTCGCGTTGTGTTCAAAATCACTACAATCGAAAAAACGCACCTGTGTTAGTGTTTGGTTGCTTGTCTGCTCCTCAGACGTAGGTGTGCCGTTTCACTATACACATAAGCCACTTAAAACAGACACTAGACAAAAGATAATGGGAGACGGAAGTAGTACACATGTACCGACATGACGAAAACACTGAGGCACGCTCACAGATGCGCGCACTGACCACACTCCGTACATACTCTCACTCCCATTATGGTAACGAACCAAATAAAGAAATGCATACAGTTTTATTAACACTACCGCATGTTACACATATAGTAAACACAAGAACTAACCAAACTGACACATGACTATGCCTAACCTACGCACTAAACCATAGCTAACTTAGCTACCGGCATAGGCTCAGTACCAGTTACCTACAAAAGTAAGTTGCACCCTTGCACTGACTTAACTAATACTTGCACTTTGCAGCACAAGAAGACAAACAAACATAAACTTAACTAACGCTCGCACTTTGCAGCACAAGTCTTCTAATAACTAAACATGCGTGCCTGCACTTTACAGCACAGGTCTTCTAACTAAACATGCGTGCCTGCACTTTGCAGCACAGGTCTGCTAATAACTAAGGGAAGAGCAACACACTTTTTCAGCATGTAGACTCGAGGGGTAGGGGTTGACCAGCACTTTTCAGCACCGAGTCCTCTAAGGGAAGAGCAACACACTTTTTCAGCATGTAGACTCGAGGGGTAGGGGTTGACCAGCACTTTTCAGCACCGAGTCCTCTAAGGGAAGAGCAACACACTTTTCAGCTTGTAGACTCGGGTGATGAGGTGGGGTTGATAAGCTTTTTTTCAGCACATGGTACAGAAACCTTGACCATGACCATGACCATATTGCTTTAAGTCCACAAAGCAAGGTTGCTTATTAGGGACGGGCGAGAGAGTGGAGGCTCTACCGCGGATACCGCCTGAAAAAGACCGGCCGAGAGACCGTGGACTACCCAGAGCAGAACTAGTTGCTCCTTATTTTAGTGGCACAGGAGGTGCTCTCTTTTGACATAGCGCAACACCTTATTAATTTTTGGCCACACCCACATGGCATAGTAAAGGTGCACCTCTGTGTAGGTACATAGGAGTTACGAGAAAGGTAGCGTTTAAGCTCCGCCCCAAAGATAGGAAAAAGGTGTCCGATGGATACTGAAAAGGTGTCGTGTCCCGAGGGGAAACAAAAACCGAGGAAACAGATGAATAAAATTTGAGAAGACAGAGCAGTTACTCCCCTTCGGAAAACTGAAACTGAGTGAGAGCGACTTGATTTTTTCCACTCATGCTTCGGAACGGACTTCAGACAACTGTGTTTTGGGGGTTGAACTAGACAAAATCAGAGGCTGCTTGGCCTACTTACAGCAGTAAATAGCATTCACGCCTCTTCTGCTCAGGTTTTCCTGAGTCTGTCTAGTGTATTTCTTGTGTGGGCTTATCGTGTAGAAATTAATCATTGGCCATTTTTGCATGTGGCTGCCCATGTGGCAAGGTAATCAAAATCGCGGTCACAGATAATCCTCTCTCTACGGAATGCACAAAATGTGTCATACCATACATTTTGTTTGATGTCCTCAGGTGCTAAAAAGCATATTATGGACAATAAAATTTGTCAATGTACAGTTGCACAGTTATACCGGTTGACCCCCGAGTGTTCAGCTAGGGAAAGCTGCGACAACATTGGCCTTTTTTCTCTCTCCCCACGGCTCGTGCATTTGCCTGACAGGCGGTACATCAGAGACTGCTGTCCTTATTGGAATCCACTTGTTACCTTGATGACAAGAGGTTTTGCAGGGGTGAGGGCCTGCTGCTTTGATAACTAACCCCTATCCACCTTATCCCGTTTTGCGTAGCCTTTAATCTAGCCGCCAGGGCTTTCTCCCGTCTCTTCTCTTGCGAAGCGGTGGCGATTTGCTGAACTTGAATGTTCAGAAGCAATACAGCATACTGAAACGAGAGATATAAAATGAGAATGTTTTTTTAACACCCTTCAGTCCCTAATAAGCCTTGTGGTTTCTGTGGATGCTAAGCACGATGTTTGTTTAACATCCCTTCCCCGTCCCTAATAAGCCTTGTGGTTTCTGTGGACGCTAAGCACCATGTTTACTTGTAACACCTCTTCAAAGCTCAGGAGTTGTGTGAAAGCCGAGGTGGCCGTCCTGGGCTCCCCGACCCTATTAAGCCCTGTGGTTTATGTGGCTGTAAAGCAACACTGAACTGAACTGTTAACATTCAAATAAACAGTGTAGGTTATAATTGCAATGGTGTAAGGGAAAAGGATGAGGTTGTCGGTGTTAGTCAATAAAATGTCGCCTTGTGACTTTGCCCCTCACAATTAATGGAAGATGGCTTACACCGCTGTTAATGCAGAATCATTCTGGTGGTGACAGTGTTGCGTTAGTATAGTTTCCCTTCCCCCTACCTCTTTGAGTTCGGTTCCCTCCAGTACCTCGGCGTTTAGTAAGTCTAACATCACCACCACCACCAAATACAAGAGTTGGGTAGGAAGGAGGGGGCCACCAAGAAAGAGATGCGATGTGAAGAATTAAGTGATCAGATGCAAAATGGCATGTGCCACCATACAAAATATGGGTATTTATGATCGGTGTGAGAAAGATGTTAAAAATTGTCGTCCACATTCTTTGAAGCCAGAGGATGGTCTTTTAACGATAGATAAGGATGTTCTTTGTTTGTTTGTTTGTATTCGTCTTAGACCAAAGGGGACAAAATCATAAAGACAATAAAAATACTGGATCGCTGTACATGAAGCAGTTCACGTCTTAGAGCGGCTACGCCTGTTGTTTATATTACTTTTCGCCGTTTATATCACACTTCACTGATCAAGCTACATTTTGCTGATCACAGCATGTACCGTTACTGCTTTTTACTGTTTATATTACATGTTTATATTCATTGTTACTGTTTACGATTCTACGCGTTCATAATCTGTTACAATATTATAAAACAGATTTTCACCTTAGACATCACTGCCCACAATTTTCACTTTTATGTCGCTTTTTGCAGTCCGTGATGGAAAATTGAAATATATCAACAACAAAAATTGCCCTAATATAATCGTCATGGCTGACTGGGCGTCAAAAGCCAATTATAACAATTCTCTTTTCACAATCTACCATACTTTACAGTTTGCGAAACATAAAGGTATATATGGGGGGAGGGGGGGGGAGGGGGGAGATCAATTTACCGATTACTACGGTCACGCCTGGCCAATGTGCGACGTCACCGCAATGCGAGAACACTTTCGGTATGCCTCTCGTACACCACTGAGCCGAACTGGCCTTTTTACGGTGTTCTGTCACCCCGTGCCATATTGTGAAGTTCTGCCTGCACGTTTTGTCACACCGGCATGTTTTGTCGCCGCGTGAAAAAACGTACCGAAAAATTC
>OY757550.1:21702388-21724766 GCA_963584105.1 Alviniconcha strummeri | reverse complement strand
GAACATTGCCATTGACTGGCTGAAAGCAGAGCTCTCCTGTGGATGAGGAAGAAATAAAAATAAAAATGTATGACGGTGTCGCTAGGTTCTTCACTCGCTTCGGAGGGAATTTGTTTATTTGTTGACTTGTGGGAGGTGCAGCCTTGTCTCGGGGACCCAGAATGAGATAGTAGTTAGCTGAATTACCCTGTGAGGGATGATTAAAGCACATTGACTTGACTTTAGCCTACATTTTCGATCATGCTGTCTGCTGCGCGTCTGCCGCAAGTTCGGGCCGAAGCTTGCATCTCATTACAAGCCAGTTGAGAACAAAGTAAAGTTCGTTGAACTGTCCAAACCATGTTCGGCGAACTAAAAGTTCAATTAAGAAACGAATCATGGTTCTTCGAACTGTCCGAAGTATGTTCGGCGAACAAACATTCGCCCAGTTAACGGGTTTTACGGCGTGTTTCTTTCTGGCGTTCACTTTCGCCGAATGAAGCAAGGTGTTTGACTGTGTGCTGGGGCTCGGACTGTGGGGCTTTGTGTAATGGCAGAAGCTGACTGTTGCGTTAGACAACTGAGTTCGCCTTCGGGTTAGTTGTAGAGCATTGTTGTTGCTGTGCTGGTCAGAAGTTTCTTGTTGTCTCGTGGCTGTGTGTGGGTAAGGAATTACTGGTTGGTCACTAGGTACTTAACCGCTCTGAGCAGTGACTCGCTGCCTCTGCCCGTCTGTGGCAATTCACAGTGAAGGCAAACACGTGGATTCGTTCACAAAGAACCAAGGTGTTGTTTGTCAGTTAATTGGGCTACTCAGCAAAACCTCAATTCTCCAACGTGTTGTATCCAAAGACCGGGACCAGTTAACGGGAACTGGCTTCGAGATATGATAAAGACAGAGAGAGAAAGAGAGTGGTTATATCTATTGTTTGTTTGTTTGTTTGTTTGTTTGTTGCTATTTTGTTTGGTTGTTTTTGCCGAAGGGACACAACACCACCAATACCACGAGCTGTAGTTGTCGTTCTTGCTGATGCTGCTGTCTAATACAATGAACAGATGGTGTATGCGTTAGACTGGAAGCTTTGTGTTCGCCCTGCCTGTACATGCCTCATCAGTTAAAGTGTCAGCCACAGCATTGTGAGATGCTGGACCTTATCAATACCGATAGCAAGCCCCGTCTGCTCCTTCTGGTCATTTTCAGCAGGCGTCACCTCCTCGTGGTTGACAAACGTGCAGTATAGCTGTTGTCTGCTCAGTTTAAGGATCTAGCTTTCTCAACAAACAACAACGAAAGATTGGATGCCGAGCAAGACTGGATCATCTCCGCCAACAGGATTTTCAGGAAGGACTTGTGGAATGGGGCACCCACAAGACCGGTACACCAAGCCCCAGGTCTCTGAACAGCAAACCAGAGAAGATGACTGCGACTTGGCAAGTCCAGTGAAGTAACTATAGGGATAGAAGGAATTTCTACATCCGCTCTGTTGGACACTGATCTTCTGTTTCTACAGTGAGCCAAGACTTTTATCAGCGAAACCTGAGCCATTTAGACTTGCATCAAATAGATCAGCTGCTTAAGATTGAATGTGATGATGGCCAGCCGTTGCCATACTTGGGGAATATCAAGGCAGACATCGCCATTCCCGGGATCAGCAAGAGCACTCTGCAGCCATGTCTTCTGCTGGTAGTGCCTCAGACAAACTACAGCGCTACAACCCCCATACTACTTGGCACTAACTTCTTGTCTTCCTTACTGGAGACCTGTGGCAAGCAGGTGGCCTCAGATGTTTGCAGACCATCTCACACCTGTCATCGTGGTGAGAGGTGAGAGGTTGTGGTGAGAGGTGTCATCGATAAGTGTCATCCTTACCATCAAACGTTCGCACTGCTCCAGCCTCAAGTGAGCTCCGACCTTGACCTGACTCCAAGTCTCATTATCCACAGATACAAAGACACTGACCTCGTAGGAGTGACTTTTTCCAATCTGTCGACTTATACAGTCACACTGAATCCCAAGACTGTATCGTGTGAGGTCCAGCCCGTGACAATCACCACACTGAACAGACTTCCGCAAGCAATCTACAGGATCCACTACTGTCACAAGTTGATCTGGAATCCGAAAACTTGTCAACTCGTGGATTAACTTTTTTTCCATTGACCTGTTGTTCCAAAGGAACAACAGGTCAATGGAAAAAAGGTTAATCCACGAGTTTGAAGACGTATTCTCTCAAGAATGAAGAGGAGGTAGAGTTTTGTTCGAGAGTGCGTCACCGGATAGATCTGCATAACTATGAGCCCTTCAAACAACGGCACCGCATGATTCCTCCATCACTGCTTGATGAGGTCCGCTCGCACCTCCAGCAACTACTAGTCAGTGGAGTCATCCGACGCTCACAGTCCCTGGGCTTCCAATATCGTTCTTGCTCGACGGAAAGATGGACGCTTGCGCATGTGCACTGATTCCGCCAACTCAACAGCAGGACTGTTAAGGACGCGTATGCTCTCCCACGCGTTGAAGAGATACTAGATTGCCTGGCTCGATCGCAATACTTTAGTGTCCTTGACATGAAGAGTGGATATTACCAGGTAGAGACTGAAGAAAGCCACAAGGAAAGGACTGCATTTACTGTTGGACTCCTTGGGTTCTATGAGTACAATCGTCTCCCTTTTGGTCTGACCAACTCGCCAGCGACATACCAGAGGCTGATGGAAGATGTTTTTAGAGATTATCTCCTGAAGATTTGTTTCATCTACTTGGATGATCTGATCATCTTCTCACGAACGTACGAGGAACGCATGGATCGGCTGAGGAAAGTATTCCAGCGTATCAGAGAAGCAGGACTGAAGCTCGCTCCAAAGAAGTGCCATTTCTTCAAAGAAAAAGTAGTCTATGATGGTCATACAATCTCAAAGAATGGAACTGAGCCTGACCCAGATTCTGATGTTTGGTGTTTTGCAGTATTTTGGTAACAGAGTTCTTTCCACTGAGTAGTAGTCCGTAATAGAAATACGTGGCGTCATCATTGACGTGACGTCATAATTTTATGCAAAAAATGTTTTGACGTCACGGATCATCAGCTGTTCCGACAATGTCCTAACAGACAACCTTTTGGGACCAACTGACAGATGCCTGTATCAAACTGATAAGGGTAACAATAACAACAACTATAATAACAACTACAACTACGGCTATAACTACGTCTACCAATATCACTTCTACGGCTCTGTAATAAAAGCCACGGGTATAATACATGTTGGTGTCCAGTGTCTGGTATATAAACGAACCTGCCAGTGGCATGAACATTGAATTCACTCCACCACCCCGGCAACACCCACCCACCCACCCACCCACCCACACACACACACACACACACACACACACACACAGAGCGGGGAGAGCTCAGGTGATAGAGCGTCGCCAATGAACCATGTCGGCGACCTGATTTTCAAACAAGGGACAAAGAAGTACTACCCCCCCCCCCCCCCCCCACACACACACACACACAAAAGTAACAGAGCAAGGAAGCCTCCTAAACTATTCATAATGTCAGAGCTAACTGTAGGTAGTGGATATTAAAAGCCCAGTTAACCATCTGCAAACATATACATGCACAAACATCAGACACAAATTTTCGACGAGTTAGTCCCTTCACTATTACCCCAGTTAAAAGAGCACATAAGGCTAGGACATGCTGGTATCGTCGACCATTCCGTCTAATTTATCGATACCAGGTTAAACAAAAATGTAAAAAAAAAAAGAAGGAATGGACAGACACAATATAAAACTAGAAAATGTTATATAAATGCATAATGGCAAATACCAGCGCCATATGGCAGCAAGCTGCACATACCACCTACCAACTATCATCTCCTAGCTGCTCTACAAGAGCCATACAAAAAAAAAAACTAACCCTTAAGAAAAATATTTGAGAGTTTTCTGGAAGAAAAAAAAAAAAGTCAGGAGAATGGACCATTAGCAGAAAAATGACAAGACAGAAAGAGCAAGAAGACTAGGCAGAGAGAGAGAGGAGATAGGAAAGGGGAATCAAATGACAGCCCTGAGATTCCAGACAGGAGGTTGACATCAGACATCCCCGGCCTCCCTTCGGGGCCGGACCAAGAGGGATCTTTGTACATTGAAACCTTCCTTTCGATCTATTGACCTGCAGTGACCCAGTTACGTAAGAATGACCCACGGTCGACACTGTGGCCCAGTCTCGCTTTCAATCTAGTGGCCTGCAGTGACCGAGTTCAGTAAGAATCACCCACGGTCGATACTGTATCCCAGTCTCGCTTTCGATTTGTGACCTGCAGTGACCTAGTTCAGTAAGAATGAACCCACGGTCGACACTGTGCCCGAGTCTCGCTTTCGATTTAGTGACCTAGTTCAGAAAGAATGACCCACGGTCGATACTGTGCCCCAATCTCGCTTTCGATTTCGACACTCGACGTGCCGTTATTCATGATCAAACTAAATACGTCTAATCCAATATTCTTAATGACCCAGCTCAGGATCAGACTAAGTACGTCTAATCCAATATTCTTAATGATCCACATCAGGATCACACTAAATACGTCTAATCCTATGTAGATGATGTCAGCACTTATTAATGTTAGAAGCGGACTTGGGAAATTATCCTGAATCAAACGGGAAGACACAAATAAGAACGGTTATGAACCTCTTTGAAGGAACACGTTTTCTCCAAACATTGCGTACCCAACAGGCAGGAGAGATCAAATCAAAACCTGAAAACGAAGGACAAACAAAAATAATTTTCAAAAATGCCCTGTTGATTTTTTAATTTCAAATATTGAACTTGTGGGGATGTACCTTTGGTGGAGTTTATTGTACCCTTATGTGCGTGCGCGCGCATGTGTGTGTGTGTGCGCGCATGTGTGTGTGTGTGTGTGTGTGTGTGTGTGTGTGTGTGTGTGTGTGTGTGTGTGTGTGTGTGTGTGTGTGTGTGTGTGTGTGTGTGTGTGTGTGTGTTTTAATTTGAAAATCAACCGGACATTTTAAAACAAAATCCTTAGCTTTAGGCTTTTATCTTGGTCTATTCAACATGTTGGACAAGACATGTTCTGAGACGGGTAGACCCAGTAACAATAATAATGTAATGGGCAGTGATGAGAGCCATTTTAATGTTTAATTAATTGCGAGGGACAAAGTCACTCGACAGTGTCCACAAACGACAGCTTCTGAAGAGAACCGAGGTCATATTTACCAGCCTAACGCCTCAGCGCTAGGCCAAAGCGGCTCACAATTGCAATATGTAGGCGAAAGGTCCTTAAATATCTGGTCCAATACCAGACTTCGCGTTAGAAATATTGACTCACTCGGCTGAGTGAACCCGAGAGTGCTGCTAGTTAAACGTCAACTGTTAAATCGACCGGATTCGTTTGTGAAGGTTGATGCACAGAGTGCCTTAATTGCACTGTACAACGATTTGACGCTACTAAGAGCAGACCTAGCTGCCTACAGCAAACTGACACAAGACGGCGAAATGAGGACACTGCGACCACAATAATTTAACTACCTCGCTTGTGGCTGGTTAACACCTACTTCCAAGGGCTAGTCCGCTTAATAATACCATAGCTTGACATGAAAACAAAGCCAATAAAAACTCTTGTTCGCGAATACACACAGTCCTTTTGGGACAAGTTTGAGAGGTGGGTAAAAGAAAACTGTTTTTATTGCGATAGATTTTCAAGCAATCCCACATTCTTTCTGATAGGACACGATGGAAAAACAAAAACATATGAAGGTCTTGACTAATCTTTTGCATGCAAAATCTTTTGTTTAAAAATACAGATTGAACAAATGTAAGCCGACACTTGAAGACTTTATAAATAATTTGAAAGATAATTACGAAGTTGATAAGCATGTGCATTTAATGGAAAGGACCATATAATCAGTTAGACAAACCTCTGTTGAAAAAGCCATCACTTGACAAAAATCTTTTGAAAAACTACCGTCCCATTTCTAACCTTCCATTTCTGTCCAAAATCCTCGAAAAAGTCGTTCTTCACAAACTTCTCTCCCATCTCCAAGAAAACAACCTCAGCAGTCCCTTTCAGTCAGCCTATCGAGCAGGGCACAGCACTGAGACCGTTTTGTTACGTATCGTAAACGATATTCTTTTAGCCCTGGACAATGACAACATTTCTGTTCTCCTTTAGTTGGACCTTTCTGCCGCTTTTGACACTACTGACCACCAAATTCTCCTCTCCTGCCTGAACTCTGTTTTTGGCATTCAGTCTATTGCACTCCAATGGTTTCAGTCATACCTCTCAGACAGATATCAGTCCACTTCAGTCAATAACTCGTCTTCGTCACCATCACAGCTCATGTACGGTATGCCTCAGGGCTCAGTACTGGGGCCCATTCTCTTCGTCCTGTACACTATGCCTCTCTCCAATATCATAGCTAACCACTCTGTTAACCATCAGTTTTTCGCAGATGACACACAGCTCCAGAAATCCGCTCCTCACAGTGAAGTGACCAACCTCACCAAAGAACTCAATGCATGCACAGACGACATAAAAACATGGATGACGGAAAATCAGCTCAAACTGAACGACGACAAAACAGAAGCTCTTCTCTTCTCCTTTTCATCTTCCTTGAAACCTTCTACCGTTTCCCTCCCTGATTCAATTACTCTTGGCTCTCACAACATCCCCTTCTCTGATTCTGCAAGGAACCTTGGATTCATTCTTGACTCAAAGCTGTCCATGGAGAAGCACGTCATAAAAATCTGCCAAACTGCTTATTTCGAGCTTAAACGCATTAGTTCAATCCGCAGGTTTCTCACTGAAGACGCAACCAAGACACTTGTTACTTCCTATATCCTCTCACGGCTTGACAACTGCAACTGTCTCCTCATGGGTACACCTAATTCTGTCATCCAACCTCTCCAGAAAATCCAGAACTTTGCTGCAAGACTTGTTCTCTTGGCACCCCGTCACCACCACTCAACACCCCTCCTTGAAAAACTGCACTGGCTGCCCATTTCAGAACGTATTATAAAGCACATTTAACCCCTTCACAGCCCCAGCCTCTAAGTGTAACATTTCCGAGCTGAAAAGTGCACACACGCCTGCAAACAGTATATTTTCTGGCCCTAGAACAAATCTGATTTCAATATTGTGCGTTTTGATGACAATCCTTTCACGTGCTAATACGAAAAAGAAAACAAAAAGGCTTAAGGTTTTCAATTTTCGTACTTTTATTGCTTGTTTTCAAATGACGTCATGGCACTGAAAGGAATAAAGAAATAACAAACAAAAATTCTCCGCCCGTTAGAAGTAACTGTAGCAATTAAAACCTCTCCGAGCAAGCTGGCACGGTTATCAGAAAGTTTAGCATGCCGCAGCGTGTGGGAACGGCTGCAGCAATTAAAATCTCTCCCAGCAAGCTGGCACGGTTATCAGAAAGTTTAGCATGCCGCAGCGTGTGGGAACGGCTGCAGCAATTAAAATTCTCCCAGCAAGCTGGCACGGTTATCAGAAATTTTAGGAACGGCTGCGCACACCTTCACCCAAGCAGCCCTTTAGTTTTCTGGGCCAGCCAGCTATAAATAACGCCAGGCAGCTATGTCATAATTCAGGAGCTGTGTGAGAGTCGAGGTGGACGTCCTGGGCTGTCCGTCCTAACGAGCCTTCTGGTTTCCGTGGACGTAAAGATTTATTGAACCGTGCTTCGGCATTGGTCACAACTTGTCCCTAATATGTCAACTGACATCTGAGGACATTAAGCATCACTTCATCATCAGGCAGCTATTTAGCTCTGTGCCAGCAGGAGTCTGACTCTGTTGCCTGTGGCAGTGCTTGGCAGACAGTACACAGTGGAGGATGGGGTTACATGGTCATTTGTATGTGTTTCGGTCTTCATTGCAATCAAAGAAGTTACTAAGATAACTTTGTAGAAACTGCGGATGTCAAACATAGCACTTTTGACACTTTAGTGTAACTGGTTTGGAAGGAAAAAACTATTAGTGGAGTCAAAAGGGGCATGCATGGTTGAATCATTACTTACTATTACATTGATGTTTGTTTACCAATAAGTACCAAACAGAGGTTTTCGCAGTCAAACTAAGAACAGCACCATAAAGAACAACTACTACTAGACAGACATACAAAGTGGCTTCAGAAAGTAAATTGAATTACCTTGGCTATGGTGGTCTGGTAATCCACACCCTTCAGCACTGATAAGCACAATTGAGCTACTCTACAGCACACCCATTGTGTACTCGGTATATTCCTTACGTTTGACTTCTGTAAAGTTTTGTCAACAAAACAACTGAAATAGAATTCAAAACATTGCACGAGTACTATCAAAAACACTGGTATCCAAACACAGGTATCCATTCCACAACAAGGCGTTGTGTGTCTGCCTGTGGGCAAGGCCAAGTGGTAGGGATACTGGCACTGGGGTCTCTTTTACAGCCCCTCCTGACCTGTCAGCTAATTACTCCCATGTTTGTCAGCATGCAATGTGAAGATCAGAGCCTGGAGAGTGTAGGGACCACTACACACCATCTGGGAAAACCTCTGGTCTTAATTTATGAGGTCTGATAATTCCCTCAAGTGAAAAGGAAGCGAGGAATTGATTGTGGCACCATCAATGTTTACAACCTAACAAAACATAAATTACTGCTGTCAGACTTGACCAAGAGGTGCCAGGGGGCAGTCTGGCATGAGAGTAAACAGGAGATAACATCCCAAAGATGCTGAGGTGTGAAGAATGGTGCGAAATCTTTGTGAAAGTAAGGGGGGTTGGGGGGGGGGGGGTTGAATCTTGAAGGTGCAGCCGCCATTTTGAAACCGTCTTGTAGCCAGGCAACGGGCCCCTAGAAAGCCCGCGCTGGCCTGAAACTGACCCCAGCAGGGCTAATGAGGTCAGATCAGACAGGCGGCAGGGAGGAACTAAAGCGTACACTCTGACTGTTGCACTGAAAAGGTGTGTGCACCAATTAAGTCCTCTCCGAGCAAGATGGCACGGTTATCAGAACGTTTAGCGTGCCGCAGCCAGTGGAAATGGCTGCAGCAATTAAGCAACAACGCAACAGCGGCTGCTCCCACCGGCCCTGTCACCTTGCACGCGGGGCCTTGCGAAGTGTCAATGACAGTCCTTCCACCTGACGTTCTTGACCAGCTACGCTGGGAATAAATGTCTTTTTATTTCCCGTCCAAAATAAATATGTAACTTCCTTTGTAGTTCTGATGTGATGTACCTTTACGCTGTTTGGTCAGGGACACAGCATTGTGAAAATCGTGTATTATAATCATCACCATCATTATGCAAAAGTACACACCAGAAGCCAACCAAAGATGTCTAAAATTCCAACTCGGTGACTTGGCCAGTAGGTAACGAATCAAAATAACTATAACAGCATTTAATAGTATCAATAGCAACCAATAGCATTAACTCGTCATAATGACAGAAACGTACGCTACACAAACAAATGGCAAAGATGGAAAATGGTCCAAAAACCAGACGGAAAACTGAAAAAAGACAGAATCCGAATGGTAACGCAAGCATCAGTTTAGGGTGACACCCGAAAGTAAGCCAAATTGCACACATAATAATAATGGAAATTTGTACAGCGCCTACCCTGCGACTGAAAGCGCTGAACAAGCATACACACATAATGTACATCGAAATGAAAATGTTATCCCCAAAAATAAATGTATATATCGACAAGTGTTCAAGCATAATTATGCGAAAGATGCACACATATCAAAGCATGTGCCAGAAAGAGGGGAAAAAAGGGGAAAAAAGAAGAAAAAAACAAAAAAACTGACAGAAGTGTTCAAGCATAATTATGCGAAAGATGCACACATATCAAAGCATGTGCCAGAAAGAGGGGAAAAAAGAAGAAAAAAACAAAAAAACTGACAGAAGCGGTCTGTTTCAAACGTAGTAAATATGCCAGGATTAGGTTTAGGGTCAGTAATGATTACATTACACCTATTACACGTCATTGTCATGCCAACAGTCTTCCAAGCACTGGACAGGAAAACAACATAGCTGAACCAAAACCAGATAAGTGATTTAGTTTTCCATCTCATTTTTTCACCGTTTTTCACCGTTTAACTGTTGTTTAAGTGTCATTTTGTAGCTTGACAAAGGGGTTTAACCCGAAAATTTGCTGATTTTGTCTTGTCCTAGTAAATAGGATTATTCTGAACCTTTCATATGTTTGTAGTAATCATCAGTAATCAGTATTAGGAACGAACCACATACGTACAGTTAGAGTCATTTAGAGTCACATGCCGACGCTGCGAGTCTGCTCGAGAGCGGAGACTAGCGCTATACAAAATCGATCAACAACAACAATAAATATCTGAATGTCAACTTCACACACACACACACACACACACACACACACACACACACACACACACACACACACACACACACACACATGTACACACATATGCATACGAACATACACATATGCATACGAACATACACACACACACACACACACACACACACACACACGCGCGCGCTCTGGCTGCTCGAACCTGCTGTCAGCCTCGGCTACAAGTTTCAATAGCACAACGCCAAAGAGGCCAGGTAGAGCTCGCCGGAAGTGGTGCTGACCCACATCTTGGGAGCCTCGTCATAGGCAGTGAGGGTGAAGGCGATGACGGCGGGCTCCCCCTCACACAGCCGTTCCCAGGGCAGGACGGACACCGCCTCGTTCCTCTCCACGTCCAGCACCACCACGGAGCGAGAGCAGGCGTCCAGGACGGCGAGGAATCCGGCGTGGTGAGCCGACACGCAGAGCGGGGTGAAGGAGCCGGCGCCCGCCGCCTCTCCCTTCTCGCTGGCCGCTCCAGGCGAGAAGGGAGGCAGGGGAGAGAACCCGCCGCTCTCCAGCTTCTCGTAGAAGCAGACTTCGTGGCCGCCCTTGTCGGCGGCGCAGACGATTTCCCTCCCGTGCAGGATGACGACGTCGCAGGAGCAGACGTGCCTCAGCGTGGAGCCCTTCTCCTTCACGATCCACTCGTTCCGGCTCCCGTCCAGCGGGATCCAGTAAAGCGAGGTGTAGCCGGACACCGCGATGCCCGTGCTGCCCACTCCCAGGCCCGTGGAGATCAGGGGCAGCTTGAACGTCTCCCGCGCCTCCTTGCGGCTGTCCAGCAGCATGAGCTGACAGCGGGGCGAGTGGAAGGACACCAGCACGTGCTCCTCGCTGAAGCTGGCGGCGCCCATGGCGTTTCCTCCGATCCTCGTGGACTCCAGCACGTCGCCTTTCTCGTTCAGGAGGTCGAGGTGCGGGTCTCGGTTGCCGTACACCACCCACACTTCGCCGTCAGGTCGGGGCGCGAAGCCAGAGGCTTGCTTGCCGCGCCCAGCTATCCTCTTGGGGGCAGCGGCTTCGTTGGGCAGAGTGATGGCCACGGGTGTGGGCGGAGCGGCGGAGGCGGCGGCGGCTACTTTGTTCTTCTTTTTACGCGACCTCGACCTCCTCTTCCTGCTGGTGGACGAGGAGCAAGTGGAGGATGCGATGGAGGTGGTGGACGCCATCGTCTCGGACTGCTTCTCCTTGGCGCCCAGAGACCCGGACGTACTCGGGGGCCATTTGGGAGCGACCCACTCGGGAGGAACCCCGCCTGCAGAATTAGCCGAGGAAGCGGTGCGGGCGTTGGCGGGCGTTGGCGCAGAGAGTCCCGCCGCGACCACTGTGGCCCAGGTGCAAGTGCCAGAACCCTTGGGAGCAGCGGCTCCGCCACCAGCCGTCTCCGCGGGGCTGGGTGCAGGGTGGGCAGGCACTGTGCTTGCACCCGCCTTCTTCTTCTTCTTCTTCTTGCTGCCGGTCGACGCTGAGCCTGCGGAGGACGCTACGAAAGTGGTGGACGTCATCGTCTCGGACAGCTTCTCCTTCGCGCCGAGGGAGGGAGACCCCGAGGGCCATTTGGGAGCGGTCCACTCGGGAATCCCTGCACCCTCCGGGGCCTCTTCTTTGGACGTCTTCCGGGTTTCGGTGGGTTTTTCCGACGCGGATCGCCCCGACGGTACACTCGCCTGGGTGTCCGGCCCGGACCGCTTGGCGGTACCCGCCCCACTTGCCTGCATTGCTGGTTCTGACGCTGGGTGGACAGGTGTTGTTCCGCTGTCTGACCACACATGGGCAGTGTCAGGTGTCGGTTCAGGATGAGGCGGCTGGCGTTCCTCTGTGATCACGAAGCGTCCCATCAGCGACTGCAGATCGTCAGCCGTCACCTGAGGCACCTCCACTGTGTAGGTCACGGTCTGCGCCTGCACAATCAGCACGTTGGCGTGACAAGCATGTGACGCAACACACACACACACACACACACACACACACACACACACACACACACACACACACACACACACACCACACACACACCACACACACACACACACCACACACACACACACACAAACACCACACACACATACACACACACACACACACACACACACACACACACACACACACACACACACACACACACACACATACTACACACACCACACCACACACACATCACACACACACACACACACACACACACACACACACACACACACACACACACACACACACACACACACACACACACACACACACACACACACACACACACATGTACTGATATTCAAGGTCTGCAAAAAGGTTACAGTGGCTATACACAGCTTACCTTCTGTTTTGTCTCACCTTCAGTAAATCGCCTTTTCTCGGGTAGGTCAACACTGCCAACAACAACAGCAGCAATAACAGCAACAACAACCAACAGCAGCAATAACAGCAACAACAACAACAACAGCAATAACAGCACCAACAGCAACAGCAACCACAGCACAGAGGGCAAGCAGTTCGACAGGTGTACACACCTGCAATGTTGGCTTTGACTCTGTCAGCGAACGGAAGGTCTCACACAGAGCTCTGACGTCATCAGCATCAGCAGCCACGACGTCTCGATGTTTAAAGATGCGGTTCAGCCTCTCTCCCACCCGCTCCTGCAGATCCAACAGCCTGGCCTCAAAGTTTTGGCCCTGCACAACGTATCAGGAGGGGCACGTCCAAGACACTGTCAGTATCAGTTCCATAATACAATTTATAAAACATAGAACAAAAAACAAAAAAAAAGACACACTAACAGGGGGTGGGGGGAACAGCAAGAAGAACCTCACAAGGTCTGGTTATCGTGAACTGAGTTATTACCGTGCGGATGATAGAGAGTAAGAGGGGTCGGGGGTGGGGGTGGGGGTAAAGAGAGAATACCCGAACATATAACAGCTAGTGTTCTTCTTTAGACATCTCGATCGTCAGTTCCAGTGCAAACAACTAGGTTATCTCAAACTAAAATGAGCACAACTCTGTGTGTGTGTGTGTGTGTGTGTGTGTGTGTGTGTGTGTGTGTGTGTGTGTGTGTGTGTGTGTGTGTGTGTGTGTGTGTGTGTGATAGACAGACAGACAGACAGACAGACAGACAGACAGACAGACAGACAGAGACAGACAGACAGAGAAACAGACAGAGACATAGAGAGAAGTGTGATCCACTTCAGTACACATTTTGGTTTGCTGAGAATTGTTCGGGTTATTTTCAGAACCCATTTTCACGATGCTCGTTACATGGCTCCAAACGGCACCACAAGACAACAAAATCTTTGAGTGCGGATTAATTACCTCCATTGCAGGACTTGGTCTCTGCCAGTGTCCATGCTGGTAATCCGGATATTACAATCGTTGCCTACCTCCCGTTTTACCCATTTAATCCTAACCTTTCTGCGATTCTCTAACTCTCTCTTAAATTTATAAACCAAACATTACTGAGAGTGCCTACGTGACCATCAGCTTTGGTGTTCAGGATTTTACTGTTGTTGCCTACCTTCCGTTTTGGAAATAAAGACTTGCTTTTACCTGCATAAATTACTGCGAGGTTTTGCTTAATACTTTCGGTGATAAAGAGTATGCCATGATCTGCCTACCTCACTTTTTCGGCGATCAGGAACTGTGGTTGTCTACCTTCATGCAGGTAACTAACCCGAACTCGAACAAACGTTCACTGACTTCACCTGAATAACAAGGGTTTGGTCTAAAGCTGCCCACCTTCATTTTTGTGCGACTGTACAGGCCTGGTCTAAACCAGCTCTTGCGCGTTTTGGTGACCAGAACTAAGATAGACCTGTTGTTGCTCATCTCCACAGTGGTGACCAGAACTAAGATGGACCAGTTATTGCTTATCTCCATTGTGGTGACCATGCAGAATTAAAACCAGTTAGTGAGTTACTGCTCATCTCCACTGTGGTGATCAGAACTAAGACCAGTTATTGCTCATCTCCATTGTGCTGACCAGAACTAAGACAGACCAGTTATTGCTCATCTTCATTGTGCTGACCAGAACTAAGAGAGACCAGTATGGTATTGATCATCTCCATTGTGCTGACCAGAACTAAGAGAGACCAGTACGGTATTGATCATCTCCATTGTGCTGACCAGAACTAAGAGAGACCAGTACGGTATTGATCATCTCCATTGTGCTGACCAGAACTAAGAGAGACCAGTACGGTATTGATCATCTCCATTGTGCTGACCAGAACTAAGAGAGACCAGTACGGTATTGATCATCTCCATTGTGCTGACCAGAACTAAGAGAGACCAGTACGGTATTGATCATCTCCATTGTGCTGACCAGAACTAAGAGAGACCAGTACGGTATTGATCATCTCCATTGTGCTGACCAGAACTAAGAGAGACCAGTACGGTATTGATCATCTCCATTGTGCTGACCAGAACTAAGAGAGACCAGTACGGTATTGATCATCTCCATTGTGCTGACATAGACCTGTTGTCGCCTACCTCCATTACGGTGACCAGGACTTTGTGAAGGAAGTCCTTATGTAGCTGTCTCAGCAACTCCTGTTGACGCTGATGGTGGTGGTCCAGGAGATGGTGGAGTTGGGTCACGTGGTCTCGCAGGGATTTTTCAGTCTGTCACAGAGAACAGTCTAATTACTGTGTGCTGAATGTGTAGCGCAACTGACAGCCAGGACCGTTCAAACCAACGAACAAACGAAAATCATAATACGATGCCGTCGACACGAGTGTCGCATTCCAAACAGCGACTACAGGCCTGGCCCCCCTTTCGTTCTTGCTGCAGTTAATGACATCACAGTCAGCCCAAGCTGTGGTAAAGAAACGAAACTGATAATTACAGATCCGCTTCCCGTTTCCTGAACGAAAGGTACTTTTCAATCAGCCAAGTCTTCCAAAACATCTGAGACGATGTCAACTGCTAGTGTTCTCAAACAAGATCAAAACACACGAAGGTTAAAAAGATCGTTAATAATTTATTTTTTTTATTTATTTTTTTAATTAGGCAACGCAAAAAAATAAAAAAATAAAAATTTCAGGGAAAATATTTATAAGCAGAATCAAGACACAAGGGAGTTAATTAGCGCTCGAAAGAAGTTACTCAGACACAACAACGAAGACCCGAGTCGCGTACGATAACTCTCACCTGGCATGCGAGTAAATTCAAGGTACATAAACTCTATCAGAGATACATCCTCAAAGATACCAGAGGTACATTGTCTTTAAAAAAAATAATATTATATAAAAATATTTAAGGGGGGGAGGGGGAGGGCGGGGAGAGGTCTGAGGACTATTTACTAAACAATCCGGGGGGCGGGGGAGGGGAAGAGGTTTGAGGACCCACTAAAAATGTACTCACCTCCAGACAATGGGAGGCGTTGGCGGGGGGGGGGGGGGGGGGGGTGAGGGGGGAGAGGAGAGGGGAAAGAGGCTTGAGGACTCTCCCTAACGCTTAGCTTTAAGCGGGTTTGTGACTTACTTCCTCCACGTTGGAGTCCATGAGCTCCATCTGGGCCTGCAGCCCCTTCCGTTGCCGCTCCGTGTCCTCCACCGCCGTCACCAGGCCACGCTGCACCTTCAGCAGCTTCTTGGACGCCTTGGTCAGCACCTTGCGCCTCGCCTTCTCCACCACACTCAGGCCACCCGCCGTGCACGGCCCCTCGCCGCTGCCGCCATCTGCCACACCGCCCACACCAACGTCACCGCCCACACCAACGTTATCATAATCGCCGAACCCAACGTCCGCGCTGCTGTCCACACCAACGTCATGCCTCTCGCCAAACCTAACGTCAGCACAGCCGCCCACACCAACGTGACTGCCCACACTAACGTCGTCCCAATCGCCGAACCCAACGTCGGTACTGCTGTCCACACCAACGTCACCCGCACCGCCAAACCCAACGTTAACACAGCCGCCCACACCAACGTCATGCCTCTCGCCAAACTGAACGTCAGCACAGCCGCCCACACCAACGTCATGCCTCTCGCCAAACTGAACGTCAGCACAGCCGCCCACACCAACGTCATGCCTCTCGCCAAACTGAACGTCAGCACAGACGCCCACACCAACGTCATGCCTCTCGCCAAACTGAACGTCAGCACAACCACCCACACCAGTGTCACGGCCCACACCAACGTCACGCCTATCGTCAAACCCAACGTCAGCACCAACGCCGCCACTATGACCAAAACCAACGTCCGCTCCACCTTCCACGACAACATCACCACCATCGTCAAACCCAACGTAAGCACCACCGCCCAAAGCCACGTCACGATTATCTCCCAAACAAACATCCGCATCAACGCCAAAACCAGCTTCACCACTCTCCACCAAGCCAACGTCAGCACTACCGCCCAAACCAGCGTCAACGCTATCGCCCGAGCCAACGTCAGCAGTGCCACCATAACCAATGTAAGGGACACTGCCGAAACCAACGTCAGCAATATTGCCAAAACTAACGTACGGGACGCCGCTCAAACCAACGTCATAAACACTCCCAAAACCAACGTAAGGGCCACGAACACCGCCCAAGCGAACGTCAGCAACACTGCCAAAATTAACCAAAGGGACGCCGCCCAAAACAACGTCAGCAGCACTACCAAAACCAGCGTAAGGGCCGGGACCACCGCCCACACCCACGTCAGCAGGGCTGCCGAATTCAACGTAAGGGACACCACCCTCACCGCCCAGCAACTCACCGCCAGCAACATCGCCACAGCCGGCAGAGTCGGCAGCACGGGAGACGTTAGAGCCCGCGCAGAAGGAGCAGGTGGACTGCGTGACCTGGTAAGGCATGACCCCGTGTCGGGGGCACTCGTAAGGGGACGAGGTGCGGTGCTGGCCCTGCAGGGCGACCAGGGCGGTGCGGATAAAGCCGAAGTGCTCCGTCAGCGTCTGGAACGGGTCTCTGCCGGACTCCTCCATCTCGCGCTTGGCGCGACACCCGTCGTGGAGGATCCGCTTCAGCGACTCGCAGATGCACTCTATCCTCTCGGGCCAGCCGGCTCGGGCTCGGCACACGCTGGGAACAACAGCGGCTGTTGCAGCGTCGCCGGCAGTTTCCGCGGCCTGCGAGTCGTCGTGGAACTCGTCTCCCCTTTCCTCAAGGGCGTAGGGGTCTGAGTGAGGGTCGCTGCCCTCCACGTACTCTCGACACGACTCGAAGCTGTCCTCGGAGGAAGACAGGTTTTCCATGCTGCTCGCCTGGCCCGGGGCCGATGTCGAGACCCGTGCTGTGCTGTGCTGGTGGTCTTCTTGTGCGTCAGTCGTTACCCAGGGGTATGGCCCGTCTTGTAAGGGGTGTGGGTGAAATGTAAGCGAGGGGTATGGGCCGTCTTGCGAGGTCGGTGCGTCAGTCTTTAGCGAGGGGTATGGGCCGTCTTGCGAGGTCGGTGCGTCAGTCTTTAGCGAGGAATCTGACCAGTCTTGTACGTGATGTGGGTCAAACGCTAGCGAGCTCTGTGGGCAGTCTTGTGAGGGGCGTGCGTCAGTTTTTAGTGAGGTGTATGGGTAGACTTGTGTCGAGTGTGCGTCAGTCTTTAGTGAGGTGTATGGGTAGCCTTGAGCCGAGTGTGCGTCAGTCTTTGGCGAAGTATGCTGGACATCTTTAGCGATGCATGCCTCAGCCTCGAGCGAATTATGCGACCGGTCTTTAGTATCGCTTGCGGCAGTCTTTATCGAGACGAGAAGCAAGTCCCGAGCATGCTGGTAGTCAGTGTTGAAAGTGGATAGCTGCCTTCCTGCAGAAGGGGAGGCCAGAGCTGCAACAACAAAGAGAGGCCAGAGCTGCAACAAGGGGAGGCCAGAGCTGCAACAACAAGAGGAGGCCAGAGCTGCAACAACAAAGGGAGGCCAGAGCTGCAACAACAAGGGGAGGGCAGAGCTGCAACAACAAGAGGAGGCCAGAGCTGCAACAACAAGGGGAGGGCAGAGCTGCAACAACAAGGAGAGGCCAGAGCTGCAACAACAAGGGGAGGGCAGAGCTGCAACAACAAGAGGAGGCCAGAGCTGCAACAACAAGGGGAGGGCAGAGCTGCAACAACAAGGGGAGGGCAGAGCTGCAACAACAAGGGGAGGGCAGAGCTGCAACAACAAGGGGAGGGCAGAGCTGCAACAACAAGGGGAGGGCAGAGCTGCAACAACAAGGAGAGGGCAGAGCTGCAACAACAAGGAGAGGGCAGAGCTGCAACAACAAGGGGAGGGCAGAGCTGCAACAACAAGGGGAGGGCAGAGCTGCAACAACAAGGAGAGGGCAGAGCTGCAACAACAAGGACAATAATTATGGGTGGAGTGGCAAAGGCATGCTCATGCTCTTCTCTTTCTTGTCTGTGATATAAACTTTGCTAGCTCTTAATTCCATGTTCTCACATAACAATTTCTGCGTCCACAATACCCGACCGCTGGGATTTGAAAGAATGAGAGAGGATGTGACATGATACAAGATGACTGGACTGGACGGGTGAGGGTGGAACAGGATGGAACTGGACGGGTGAGGATGGAACAGGATGGGACGGGTGAGGATGGAACAGGATGGGACAGGACGGGTGAGGATGGAACAGGATGGGACAAGACGGGTGAGGATGGAACAGGATGGGACAGGACGGGTGAGGATGGAACAGGATGGGACAGGACGGGTGAGGATGGAACAGGATGAGACAGGATGGGTGAGGATTGAAATGGGGGAGGATGGACCGGGATGGGATTGGGTGGGCGAGTGAAACAGGGTGGGATTGGGTGGGAGAGGATGGAACAGGGTGGGGCTGGGTGGGAGAGGATGGAACAGGGTGGGACAGGATGGAACAGGGTTGGGTTGGGTGGGAGAGGATGGACCAGGGTGGAACTGGGTGGGAGAGGGTGGACCAGGGTGGGATTGAGTGGGAGAGGATGGTCAGGGCGGGATTGGGTGGGAGAGGGTGGACCAGGGTGGGAGATGGTGGACCAGGGTGGGAGAGGGTGGACCAAGGTGGGATTGGGTGGGAGAGGGTGGACCAAGGTGGGAGAGGATGGCCTGGGCGGGATTGGGTGGGAGAGGGTGGACCAAGGTGGGATTGGGTGGGAGAGGATGGCCAGGGTGGGACTGGGTGGGAGAGGGTGGACCAGGGTGGGAGAGGGTGGACCAGGGTGGGAGAGGGTGGACCAAGGTGGGATTGGGTGGGAGAGGGTGGACCAAGGTGGGATTGGGTGGGAGAGGATGGAACAGGGTGGGACTGGGTGGGAGAGGGTGGACTAAGGTGGGAGAGGGTGGACCAGGGTGGG
This sequence comes from Alviniconcha strummeri, assembly GCA_963584105.1. NCBI lineage: Eukaryota > Metazoa > Mollusca > Gastropoda > Provannidae > Alviniconcha > Alviniconcha strummeri. The sequence continues at coordinate 21,705,173 of OY757550.1, read as the reverse complement.
AGAGGATGGACCAGGGTGGAACTGGGTGGGAGAGGGTGGACCAGGGTGGGATTGAGTGGGAGAGGATGGTCAGGGCGGGATTGGGTGGGAGAGGGTGGACCAGGGTAGGAGATGGTGGACCAGGGTGGGAGAGGGTGGACCAAGGTGGGATTGGGTGGGAGAGGGTGGACCAAGGTGGGAGAGGATGGCCTGGGCGGGATTGGGTGGGAGAGGGTGGACCAAGGTGGGATTGGGTGGGAGAGGATGGCCAGGGTGGGACTGGGTGGGAGAGGGTGGACCAGGGTGGGAGAGGGTGGACCAGGGTGGGAGAGGGTGGACCAAGGTGGGATTGGGTGGGAGAGGGTGGACCAAGGTGGGATTGGGTGGGAGAGGATGGCCAGGGTGGGACTGGGTGGGAGAGGGTGGACTAAGGTGGGAGAGGGTGGACCAGGGTGGGAGAGGGTGGGCCAAGGTGGGAGAGGGTGGACCAGGGTGGGAGAGGGTGGACCAGGGTGGGAGTGGGTGGGAGAGGGGCAGGATTAAAGAGGGTGGGACAGGATGGGAGTGAATGGGCAAGTAACTTTAGTCAATGGGAGTGGGACAGGATGAGAGTGAATGGGTAAGTAACTTTAGTCAATGGGAGTGGGACAGGATGGAACAAGAGAGGAGAGGACGGAAGTGAATGGGGAGAGAGAGAGAGAGCGGCCAGGGTGGGACGGGTGAGACAGGAGGGAAGGTGAAGAACAGAGTGGGAGAGAGAACGTGACAGGAACAACAGGGTGGGACAGGATGGAAGGTGAAGGACAGTGTGGGAGACGATGGAAGGTGAAGGACAGTGTGGGAGAGGACGGGACAGGGTGGGACAGGATGGAAGGTGAAGGACAGTGTGGGAGACGATGGAAGGTGAAGGACAGTGTGGAACAGGACGGGACAGGGTGGGACTGGATGGAAGGTGAAGAACAGGGTGGGACAAGATGGAAGGTGAAGGACAGTGTGGGACAGGACGGGACAGGGTGGGACTGGATGGAAGGTGAAGAACAGGGTGGGACAGGATGGAAGGTGAAGAACAGGGTGGGACAGGATGGAAGGTGAAGGACAGTGTGGGAGGACAGTGTGGGACAGGACGGGACAGGGTGGAGCAGGATGGAAGGTGAAGGACAGTGTGGGACAGGACGGGACAGGGTGGAGCAGGATGGAAGGTGAAGGACAATGTGGGACAGGACGGGACAGGGTGGAGCAGGATGGAAGGTGAAGGACAGTGTGGGACAGGACGGGACAGGGTGGAGCAGGATGAAGGTGAAGGACAGTGTAGGACAGGACGGGACAGGGTGGAGTAGGATGGAAGGTGAAGGACAGTGTAGGACAGGACGGGACAGGGTGGAACAGGATGGAAGGTGAAGAACAGGGTGGGATAGGATGGAAGGTGAAGGACAGGGTGGGACAGGATGGAAAGTGAAGGGACAGGGTGGGACAGGATGGAAGATGAAGGACAGGGTGGGAGAGGATGGGAGAGAATGAGCAGCTCACGGTCCAGAGGAATGAAGATGTCCAGGCGTTGGAGGTGACTCAACAGGGACTCTGGTGCCGGCAGCACGTAACGCAGGGACAGCAGGTCATCTCGGGAGTAGACCAGCCTGACACACACCAGTAACAGTCCGCATCAACCCCGTCCACCGAGTCACACTGACCGAATTCAATATCACATTCACACTGGTGTGGCATGAGCCTGCACACCCCCCCCCTTTCCCCCCACCAATTCTGTGTGTGTGTGTGTGTGTGTGTGTGTGTGTGTGTGTGTGTTCTCACCGACTGAGGAACATTCGACGGCCGCTGAGACAGACAGACCACTATCAGTATTCGTAATGCTCGCGTCACATCCGGATCTCCTGCAATCGATGTACGCCTAAAAGCTGCACGCGGCCGCGTCACATTGTGCACCTTTGGATTTGGGCCAACGGCAACGGATAGAACACGGCGACCTCAACACGCTTTATAAATAGCCAGGCTGCGTCACAGGCTCACGATATCACTATTATATTATCATGTGCCACAAAACGCCGAGAGACTGAGGCAAGCCGGAGTCCGTAGTGCGGAAAGTTGTGTCGTCGGCACGTTATGGTTTTGGCTTTCATGGTCAGTGTGTGTGTGTGTGTGTGTGTGTGTGTGTGTGTGTGTGTGTGTGTGTGTGTGCGTGCGTGCGTGCGTGCGTGCGTGCGTGCGTGCGTGCGTGTACCTGTGTGTGCGTGTGTGAGTGTGCGTGCGTGCGTGCGTACGTGCACCCAAATACGATCATGCAATTATAGCCAAGAAGGCTAAGGAAGGGCGAGATTAGAGTGACCACAGAACAAATAAGAGTGGGCCCAATGAGACGCCTTCATTTTAATAATAAATGATGATGATGATGATAAGAATAAGAATAAAAGTATTTGTAAAGAGCAAAATCTCGTCCCTAGAAACTATTCTAAGCGCGTACATACGCAAACACACAGAGGCACCCGCAGAAAGCTAAATTGACACAGCTTAAAACGGGCAGCAAACGGAGACTTGAGACGGATGAAGACAGCAGCACGGAACAGAAAACATGGCAGGTCTACAATTTTGGGAAAATAAATGTTTTTAGGTTGCATCTGAATGAGTCCAGAGAGAGTTTCTGTCGGAGAGGAAGGGGAAGGTCATTCCATGTTGATGGACCGAAGACAGAAAAGGCGCGGGAACCAACAGTGGAGAGTCTGGTGTGAGGAATCTGGAGGCTGAGAGCATTAGAAGAACTGAGAGTACGAGAGGGTGTGTAAACTGAAGACAGTCG
>OY757550.1:21670284-21700284 GCA_963584105.1 Alviniconcha strummeri | reverse complement strand
CTCTCTCTCTCTCTCTCTCTCTCTCTCTCTCTCTCTCTCTCTCTCTCTCTCTCTCTGCAGCTTGTCTACAGCCTGTGTTTCTGATTTTCAACTAACACAATTCTGTGTTTACGCTTGCAGCACTCAGCATCTTGTACTTATGCTTGCAGCTCTCAGCAACGTGTGTTTGTGATTTTCAGCTATCGGCATCTCTGTTTATTCTTGCAGCGTTCATCAACCTGTGTTTGATCTGCAGCACTGCACACCTGTGTTTCATCGGCAGCACCGAACACCTGTGTTTGATCTGCAGCACTGAACACCCCGTGTTTGATCTGCAGCACGCAACACCCTGTGTTTGATCTGTAGCTTTGAACACCCTGTGTTTGATCTGCAGCACTGAACACTCTGTGTTTGATATGAATCATCGAACCGCCTGTGTTTGTGATTTTCAGCTATCAGTATACTGTATTTATGCTTGCAGCATTCATACAGTGGGTTAAGTTGTGTGAGAGGCTGAGGTCAACATTCATCATGCAGCCTGTGATTTATTTGCATTGGGCTGTGTGAGAGGCTAAGGTCAGCATTCGTCATGCAGCCTGTGATTTCATTTGCATTGGGCTGTGTGAGAGGCTGAGGTCAACATTCATCATGCAGCCTGTGATTTATTTGCATTGGGCTGTGTGAGAGGCTAAGGTCAGCATTCGTCATGCAGCCTGTGATTTCATTTGCATTGGGCTGTGTGAGAGGCTAAGGTCAGCATTCATCAGCCTTTTTTTTTCTTCTTTTTTTTGCCTTTTTTCTTTCTTTTTTCTTTTTTTGCAGCGGGGTGTGTGAGAGGCTGAGTTCAGCATTCATCATGCAGCCTGTGATTTCATTTGCAGCGGGGTGTGTGAGAGGCTGAGGTCGGCACTCAGCAGCCTGTGTTGCGAGTCAGCGGTGGTGACCTTGACCTTGGTGTCTGTCCTCGCCATCTCCGGGGAGATCCTTATTGACTATGGCATCCTTACAGGTGAGCAGTTCACACCTTTTAGTACCAAACACTTGCTCAGTGCATCAGTGAAATAAATCAATTAATTGGTCACTAAGTCTAACCTTTTATCAGTCAGTTAATCGGTAAGTCAGTCTAACCTTTTAGCATCAACTGCTTACTCAGTAAATCAGTTACATCAATCAGGTAATCGGTAAGTCAGTGTAACCTTTTAGCATGAAATGCTTAGTCGGTAAATCAGTTACATCAATCAGTTAATCAGTCAGTCAGTGTAACCTTTTAGCAGATCAACCGCGTCAAATTAATACTCAGTGGTCAGCCACTGCAACCATTAGTCAATGACTCATTCAAAAGAATGGACACTCTTCACCATAAGAAGGAAAAGGTGAGCGTGCCATGACCCTGACCCTGTGTTGTGTTGTGTTGGCAGCGCCCTCTGTCCACCAGACGGAGCAGACGACATCCGGGGAGAGCCCAACGCCCCCTACGCCCGACGCGCCCTCCGGCAGCAAGTCTGGCAGCGTGGACACCATGGAGGTGGTGAAGAAGGTGTTCCACTACATCAGCGTTGCCGTCGCTGGCCTCTTTTTCATCGAGGTTCGTTCTTACTCAGCGACAGCATTGCTGTTCGTTTGATGGCGTCACAAGTCTAATAATAGTAAATGCCATTCTATTCGACCAGTGATGGCATCCCAAGTATAATAATAATAATAATAGTTATCATTATAACGCGCTGAAACCCAGTATGATACATGTGTGAGTATATCCGTCTGCGATACATGTGTGAGTAAATACCTCCGTGATGCATGTGTGATGCTCAAACCGCTATACATGAAATATGAAACTGCCCATATTACTAGTTTCAAACCCAACATTCCATTCCCGTTGTGTATACTGTACTGTCCTCATTACTTGCTGCAAACCCAGTATTCCCGTTGTGTATACTGTCCTCATTACCTGTTGTAGACCCAGTATTCCAATTGTGTATACCGTCCTCATTACCTGTTGTAGACCCAGTATTCCAATTGTGTATACTGTCCTCATTACCTGTTGTAGACCCAGTATTCCAATTGTGTATACTGTCCTCATTACCTGTTGCAGACCCAGTATTCCAATTGTGTATACTGTCCTCATTACCTGTTGTAGACCCAGTATTCCAATTGTGTATACTGTCCTCATTACCTGTTGTAGACCCAGTATTCCAATTGTGTATACTGTCCTCATTACCTGTTGTAGACCCAGCATTCCAATTGTGTATACTGTCCTCATTACCTGTTGCAGACCCAGTATTCCAATTGTGTATACTGTCCTCATTACCTGTTGTAGACCCAGCATTCCAATTGTGTATACTGTCCTCATTACCTGTTGCAGACCCAGTATTCCAATTGTGTATACTGTCCTCATTACCTGTTGCAGACCCAGTATTCCAATTGTGTATACTGTCCTCATTACCTGTTGCAGACCCAGTATTCCAATTGTGTATACTGTCCTCATTACCTGTTGCAGACCCAGTATTCCAATTGTGTATACTGTCTTCATTACTTGTTGCAGACCCAGTATTCCAATTGTGTATGCTGTCCTCATTACCTGTTGCAGACCCAATGTTCCCGTTGCGTGTCCTGTACTCTGCTCATTACTTGTTGCAGATCTTGCTGAAGCTGGCTGCCTTCAGAATGCGATTCCTGGTCAAGCCTTGGCAGGTCAGTGCAGCTTGGCTGGTCCCGACCACAGAACCAAATTAGCAGACTAGTATTCTATGTCTGTGGTCCTGACAGGAACCAGATGGTTTGTGAGGGACGGTTGGAGGGAGAGAGGGGCGAGAGGAGTAATGCCGGACGCTGTTATGCACTAGCTGTCACCACCTGAATTAAAGGGGGCAGAGGTGGGAGCCGTTAGGGTTTTTCGGTCGGCTGCTTCTGGAGATGATAAAGGAAAGTAGTACGTAGGACTACTCTACTGCTGCTGCGCTGCTGCTAATAATGATGATGATTGATACTGCTGGTAATGCACAGTGTGGTTATTGCTAATGATGATGATTGATACTGCTGGTAATGCACAGTGTGGTTATTGCTAATGATGATGATTGATACTGCTGGTAATGCACAGTGTGGTTATTGCTAATGATGATGATTGATACTGCTGGTAATGCACAGTGTGGTTATTGCGGTAATGATGATTGATACTGCTGGTAATGCACTGTGTGGTTATTGCGGTAATGATGATTGATACTGCTGGTAATGCACAGTGTGGCATTTCAAGTGGAGTACCAGTTAATGACAACAACGACGACGACGACGATGATGATAAGGAGGAGGAGGACGACGATGATGATGACGGCAGCTGATGGACATGCTGGTGGTGCTGGCCAGGGTATTGATGGAGGTGGCATCTGGGGTAAAAGGACACATGATTTTGATGATGATGATTATGATGATGATGATGATGGCAGGTGATGGACATGCTGGTGGTGCTGGCCGTGGTGTTGGTGGAGGTGGCCTTCGAGGTGGAGGGGAGAATGCCGGAGCTGGAGGCCTGCACCTTTGTCGTCGTCTTCCGCCTCTGGCGTCTGCCCCACGCCTGCAACAGTGAGTCGTTGTCGCCTCCACCCCCCTCCACCCCATTCCACCCCTACCTCCCCGACTCCCTCCCCTACCACGCTTTTCCCCTACTCCACTGGAACCAACATCGGTGTGACGCAGTCAGCTGTAGAACCAGCGTGGCTTCTTTCGAGCGGTAATTACTTGCGTAATTACCGCACTTGTGTGGCGTCTTTCGAGCGGTAATTACCTCCCTTGTGTGTTGATTCTGCACGAGCGCACAGGGCTTCGTTCTGTTTCAGATTTGTGACAATTCACTCTGAGGCTAGCATGTAAATAAATTATGTGTATTTGTGTGTTTATATGTTGAGCCAGTTTCAAGATCAAAGGACCATGTCTGGTCTTGAATATACAAATGCCTGTGCACCTCTGTATCGCCGCGAGTGCCTGAACTGTAGGGTATATATGCGAATGGGGGGCATTTTTTGTTTTTGTTTTGTTTTTAGTTTTTAGGATGTACTTCTTGTGGAGTTTATGTACCTTGTATTTACTTACACGCATACCAGGTGAAAGTTACCGTCGGCGACTCAGGTATTTGTTTTTGTGCTTATGTGAGGTCTTTGGAGCGCTGATGAACTCCCTCATGTGTTGATTCGGTTTTAAACAAGCCACACTTTGACCTTAGCACGTAGAGGTTATTCCTGGAGTTAGTGTAGTGGAGCTGATGACTAATAAACAGTTGTGCAAGGTAGTTTGGGTAATTGTTATTAAGAACTTTGTTTTAATAAATATTCTTTCATTGAAGAGAGTTGATGAGAGAGTGAGAGAGAGAGATAAAGAGAGAGAGAATATTAAAAGATAGCAGGATTAAAACGAAATATTGGCAGAAGCCAAGTCTTACACACACACACACACACACACACACACACACACACACACACACACACACACACACACACACACACACACACACACACACACACATCCATGCAAAATCTAGTGGTTTAGCCATAATGCGAACAGATACAGGTAAAAGCCAGATCTTGTGTTGCAAATCCGCCTCGTGAAATCTGCAGTCTCTACACGGTAGAGTGATTAAAAGAGCGAGCTAGCAGCAGAGTGCTGGTGATGTTGCAGTCAGGGCCAAAGCTGTGCAGCGGGACCTGGAGCAGGACCTGGAGGTGTGGAGGGCCGGCAAGAGCAAGTTGGAGGACAAGTGCAGGACGCTGGAGGCCAGGAATAGCAAACAGAAGGTCAGTAACCCGGTTCCTGTCCAACGACCGGTCACAGGAACAGCAATCATACTGACTTCCCTCTGTCTGTGTCATTCTGACTTCCCCCTGTCTGTGTCATTCTGACTTCCCCCTGTCTGTGTCATACTGACTTCCCCCTGTCTGTGTCATACTGACTTCCCCCTGTCTGTGTCATACTGACTTCCCCCTGTCTGTGTCATTCTGACTTCCCCCTGTCTGTGTCATTCTGACTTCCCCCTGTCTGTGTCATTCTGACTTCCCCCTGTCTGTGTCATTCTGACTTCCCCCTGTCTGTGTCATATTGACTTCGCACTGTCTGTGTCATTCTGACTTCCCTCTATCTTTGTCATTCTGACTTCCCCCTGTCTGTGTCATACTGACTTCCCTTTGTCTGTGTCATACTGACTTCCCCTTAGGTCATACTGACTTCCACCTGTCTGTGTCATACTGATTTCCCCCTGTCTGTGTCATTCTGACTTCGCCATGTCTGTGTCTGACTTCCCCCTGTCTGTGTCATACTGACTTCGCCATGCCTGTGTCTGACTTCCCCCGTCTGTGTCATACTGACTTCGCCATGTCTGTGTGTGGCAGGAGAAGATCGAACGGCTGGAGAGAGAGATGTCGGTTCTGAAGAGAGAAGCCAAGGAGAACCACCGGCTTTCAAAGCACCCGTCTGACCAAGGTAGGTCAGGGATGAGTCCGGTCGCCATCGGGCGGAATCGCAAACCTCAGTGGAGGAAGGAGAAAACTGATTCCTCAGGCAACATACTGTTGCTACACACGCTTATATTGGATTTTAAACTTCCTGTCATCTGCGCATGGCCTCCTGGGTCAAAGACGACAAGACTGTGTCAAGTTATGCTAATACGCAGCGCAGATGAAGATAGAAAAAGAACGCTGGTTTTTATTAAACAGTACAAGACTTCCGCAAATTTTCAACGAAAGCGCATTTGCCAATGAACAAGGAGCCATGTAACCCTTGTAGATGAGGTACGGCGCTATCGAAATGACCAACGTTATTAGATACTGCCCTAAGAAACCACGATATGGGTCAAACGTCTACCTAACTGCAGTTGGTGCAGCAGTTTGTTGCAGATTAATTAATTAATTCGTTGCCGATAGGTTTTATCAATCAGTGTCGTAACACAGTAACTGTCAAGAGGTAGACCTCCCAAAGAGGTAATTTTGATGTGACATGTGCACCTTGATGTCTGTTGGATTTTGATTTTTCATGCATTTATTTATCAATGACTTTTCGCCCCAGTCACGGTTTGCTGGTTTTGTTGTTAAAATGTAATTACTGATGTTCTATGATTGGCGTCAGTGTGTGATGAGCGTATTTGGCACCGCAAAACATTCCTAATGCAACTGTATTGGCACTTGCCAGTAAAGTTGTAGGTTCCCTGAACCAGCTGCATCAGTCAGCATTGTTTCAGACCTCTTCTTTTTTCCGGAGCAGAATGAAGAAGAAACATAACTTGAAGAATGAACGTTACTTGTTGTTACCTGCCGCTGTAGTTCGTGTTGTCAAAAACCACCACAATTATCATTTCAGCTTCAAAGCCGAACGGGTCAGTACCACGTGACACAGTGGACGGCTTCACGTCCAATCATCTAGCTGCCAACCACCACGTGACCGCAGCGGAGACCCAGGCGCACGCGCGCCGATACGTCACGGCGGACTCGGAAGAAGACGACGACGACACGGTGAACGGCAGCCCGCGGAAAGTCGGAGAGAGAGGGGAAGATAGAGAAACCGAGGAAGACACGGTGGAGGAGGAAGAGGACAACGAGAAGGGGAAGAGCAGGAGCTACTTCCGGTCTGGCAGCGAGAGTTCTCTTTCCTGCCAGGCCCTGGAGCAGGAGGTGTGCGTGCAAATCGAAGGTCAAGGCGAGCAGGAGGTCGAGGTCGTGGTCGGGGCGCCCTCACGCCAGGAGAGCGTGGACTCGGCGACGAATACGCCCGTCAGGACGAGACGGAAGCTGAGAAGGAGGGAGGACAGGCACGCTCCCGGAACAGGTAAGCCGTGCTTCTCAGTTTCCCAGCCCTTCTTACCCATAAACCACAACTTCTGAAGACAATGTCACACACAGACAGTGTCCAGAAACCACAACTTCTGAAGACAATGTCACACACAGACAGTGTCCAGAAACCACAACTTTTGAAGACAATGTCACCCACAGACGGTGTTCAGAAACCACAACTTCTGAAGACAGTGTCACCCACAGACTGTCCAGAAACCACAACTCTGAAGACGAAGGAGAGGCGAGCCGACTGGAACCGAGGTCTGTCCGCTTACCAGCCTAGCGCCTTACCGCTGGGCCAAACCCGCTCACCGCAGCAGATGAAGGATGTACTTTCACAACAGGACCTATAATCCAGACGAGGGCAGCGATGATGATGATGATGATAATGATGACGACGACGTTGATGATGATGGTGTCGTTTCAGAGCCCACAGCGGACGATGGAGTGTTGTGCGACCCTGACGGGTCTTTATGCATGTATGCTTGCGTGCGTGCCTGCGCTTATGTGTGTGTGTTTGTGTGTGTGTGTGTGTGTGTGTGAGAGAGAGAGAGACAGAGAGATGATAATGATGATGATGATGATGATGATTGTAGCGATAAAGATGATGTTACAAATCCTGCATCAAGCAGGGGGCTGCACTCTAGGAACCCTGACCTGACCTGAACAGTGACGACAAGACGATGACGATGGTTATGATGGTGATGACGTGGTTTCGGAGCCTGCGGGGGACGTTGGGCTGCACTACGAGAACGGGAGCCACAATCCCGACCATACCTCTGATGATGGTGATGGTAGTTGGTGGTGGTGATGGTGTAGTGGTGATGGTGGTAGTGGTGATGGTGATGACGACCACGTGGTTTCAGAACCAGCGGCGGAGGGCGGGGCATACTATGAGAACGAGAACCACAACCCTGACCACGACAGTGGTGGTGGTGGTAGTAGTGGTGGTGGTGATGGTGATGATGACGACCACGTGGTTTCAGAGCCTGTGGCGGACGGCGGAGTGTACTACGACAACGAGGGCTACAACCCTGACCTGGACAGCGGCGAGGATGAACACGGGGAGCTGGTGTACGAGATTGACGGCTCCAAGACCTACAGAAGTGCCGTGAGTGTAATAGTTGGCTTCCCCGCAGCCTCTTCCTCCTTACAACAGACTTTGTTTCCTAGTTACGTTCTTGTCATCTGTGTCGTCTGACAACAGATGGTGATAACTGGCCGCGCGCGCGCGTGTGTGTGCGTGTGCGTATGTGTGTGTGTTCAGTGTGTGTGTGTGTGGGGGGGGTCTTTATGCATGTATGCTTGAGTGCGTGTCTGCGCGTGCGCGCGTTTATGTGTGTGTGTGTGTGTGTGTGTGTGTGTGTGTGTGAGAGAGAGAGAGAGAGAGAGAGAGAGAGAGTTGTCAATCCACTAAAGATGTTTGTGCAGTGCATTACCAATACAGCCAACAAGGCAAATAGTTACCTACCTATGTTTTAAACCATTTCACAAACGAAATGTACGCAAGGCGTTGACTGTTCGATTTGATGTCAATTTCCAGGAAGGAATTCCCATGACCGATCTGTGAGCCAGCGTTGCCTTTCGTCGCTGCCACGGTAACTGGGTGCTGGGTACTTGGACTGGGCTGTTTGGACTTTCCCACCACAGTGACCTGAGAGAGTTTGAACAAAAACCAAACACAAAACAAGCCTAAAACTCCGCGTGCAGCTGCTGCGTTTTGCGAGCGCAGAGTTCCCGCTGTGAACATAATGTGGCACAATTCATTTCCTCTCTCCGAACACGGAACAAAGATGTTGCCGGTGCCGTCGCTTCCTGTCAGTTTGTCACTCGCTCTGATCCTGCTGTTGTTTCTCAGCCGACGTACTGCGGGTCGTGAGAGAGAACTCCTGACACTTGGAGAACTTGTCGGCAAATTGTTCTTGCCGTGGTATGCTGTACTGCGCTGTGTGCCTTACTGTCGTTGCCGTCTGAAGACAGACTTGAGTGAAGTGTTGCCATCTGAAGACAGATCCGAGTTCCTAACGAAGACAGGCTCAGCTGAAGCGTTGCCGTCTAAAGACAGACCCGAGTGAAGCGTTGCTGTCTGAAGACAGACCCGAGTGGAGCTTTGCTATCTTCAATCAGATTCAAGGTCCCCCAGTTCACGTTGCCGTCTGAAGGTAGACTCCAGATCCTCCAGTTCACGTTGCCGTCTGAAGGCAGACTCCAGATCCTCCAGTTCACGTTGCCGTCTGAAGGCAGATTCAAGATCCTCCAGTTCACGTTGCCATCTAAAGACACTCAAGGTCCCCCAGTTCACGTTGCCGTCTGAAGGCAGACTCCCGATCCTCCAGTTCACGTTGCCATCTGAATACGCTCAAGGTCCTCCAGTTCACGTTGTCGTCTGAACACAGACTCAAGGTCCTGTAGTTGATGTTGACTCAGTGTCCGCCAGGATCTTCTGTATTACCCGGCGACTTCAGAAGATTGCAACGTTTTCAACTCTGTTTGAAACCTTTGCCAAAAGGTGTGATAAAGGTGTGATAAAACAGCAATAAGATATGACAGGCTGTGGAGAGGTTCAGCCGACTGTTTATGTAATCATCCACATCATCTTTCGTGCCAGCACCCGCCTCCCAAGTCGAAACTCACTGCCCACTTTGCGCATAATCATTATTCTGTGAAGCTACGCCAGGTTCGAACTGTCGCTGGTAACGGTATAGTTTCGGGTTTTGTGACAGTTCAGTCAGTGGTGTGTGTGTGTGCGTGCGTGCGTGTGCGTGCGCGCTTGTGTGTGTGAGTGCGAGTGTGTGTGTGTGTGTGTGTGTGTGTGTGTGTGTGTGTGAGTGTTTGTGCATGAGTGTGAGTGTTTGTGTGTGTGTGCATCAGTGTGAGTGTGTGTGTGTGTGTGTGTGTGTGTGTGTGTGCGCGCGCGCGCGCGCGCGCGCGCTGGGAAGTGTATATAACCCAACTGGTGAAGGGATGCCATATCCACACAATATAAAACCCTGCCAAGGAGTATACAAGCCACTCTCTTTCTCACAAATCAGTGCTTAAGCACATTACGTGAATTTTCTTTTAGGCGTTGAGAACTGTAGACGAAAGTGGCCATTTCTCTCCTAAGCAATTTCTTTTTTCTTTTTCTGAGAGTGATTCATGACGGGTCCAAGTGATTCAGTTTAGAGTCACTCGTGACGGGTCGTATAAAATGTCAAGTGGTAAAATTTCTGTTAATTTTGTTTTTATGGAGCAATGTTGATTTCAGTGATCTTTGATCTCAGATGTTTTTTAATTTATTTGTGCATAGTGTTCATACATACCTATGCGAATGGTTGCAATTAGTGGAGAGAGAGAGAGAGAGAGAGAGAGAGAGAGAGAGAGAGAGAGAGAGAGAGAGAGTTCTTTGTTTAGTTTTTCTGTTTATAAACCTTCGTTGACCAAATCTACTACATTTAAGAGGACTTCTTTCCAGCTCCATGTTTCGCGACAAAATTTCTTCGAAATTGTATTTTGTGGCAGAGGTTCAAATGCCTGTAGATGATACTTTGTTTCGGGTTGTTGATGCTCGCCTAGCTCAGTTGACCATGACATCATTATTTGGGGCTTGCTTGGTTGAGGTTTGCTGGGGCAGTCTGTGTTGTGCACGGAGCAGCACAATGCGGAAGAATTTAGTTTCAGGCTATGCAGTCCCGTGAAGAAGCATGGGTACGCTAAGGAGTCGGCCTGAATAGGCCTAGCCTTAGTACATGAACCAACTTCCATCACGAGTGTTGACCGAGATGATGTAGGAAGTTTGGCCGTAGATAGGTGAGACTGATCGACTTCTTCAGTCTTTGTAGTCGTGCTGTCTCAAGAGACACTGAAACTTGTAATCATGATGTCTGAAGAGACACTGAAACTTCTACAGACTTTGTAATCGTGCTGTCTCACACTGAAACTTCGTCAGTCTTTGTAGTCGTGCTGTCTCCCGCTGAAACTTCTTCAGTCTTTGTAGTCGTGCTGTCTCCCGCTGAAACTTCTTCAGTCTTTGTAGTCGTGCTGTCTCACACTGAAACTTCTTCAGTCTTTGTAGTCGTGCTGTCCCAAGAGACACTGAAACTTCTTCAGTCTTTGTAGTCGTGCTGTCTCCCACTGAAACTTCTTCAGTCTTTGTAGTCGTGCTGTCTCACACTGAAACTTCTTCAGTCTTTGTAGTCGTGCTGTCCCAAGAGACACTGAAACTTCTTCAGTCTTTGTAGTCGTGCCGTCTCTAGAGACACAGAAACGAACTAGGCAGAATCCTTGCTGACTGATTGCATAGTAGCCTTTCGTTGCGTTGTGAAGTCTCACTTTAAACGTAGAGTAATCGCAATGCATCCGAATGAACCAACCAGTCAGTGTTTTGTTTTATGTCCGTTCATTGCAAGGTGATATTAGACCTCCCCCCCCCCCCCCAACCAAACCGAAACAACGACTGAACTAGAGTGACTACAAGGCATCTGAATGATCCAGGACAAGGAGCTGGGAATCTAAAACAAAATCCTGCGCTTTTTTTCTTTTTTCTTTTCTTGTTCTGCTGCTGCTTTCTTCTTCTTCTTTTTTTTTTTTGGGGGGGGGGGTGGGGGGGTGGGGGGTGGGGGGGTCTCTCTCTCTCCAACTGTTGTGAGGAGAAAGCTGTCAAAGGCCAATGTATATTCACTGTAAACGCCATGCAGGTTGTGATAGCTTCAGGAGAACTTTATTCTCGATCGTTTTTCGAGAAAGAAATAGATGACATCCAGTGACATTTTACACAAAGACGAACAACTCCAATCAGTCGTATTCACGTTTTGTTACTCCGAACATTTTGGTGAGTATGATGATATGCTGCTGACATGTAATCATTGAAACCCGTGTTTTGTTGTTTCGGAGGCGGGCATGTTTTGTGCATGCAACCATTTTTATTTGCGATGCCTTTGTGTCACGTGCTGGCGTGTGTGTGTGTGTGTGTGTGTGTGTGTGTGTGTGTGTGTGTGTGTGTGTGTGTGTGTGTGGTTGTTGTTGGGGTTTTCTTTGTTTTTTGTTTGTTTGTTGGGGGGGGGGGGGAGGGGGGCGGATTTGTTTTGTGGATTATTTTGCGATCAGTTATCACCCATCTAGAAACTAGCACTGTCATGTATCAAATTGGTGATGCTTTTATTGTGACACGTCATACAATTTGATTTATAAACTGAACATTTCCGCCAATTTTCTCGCCCATTCGCGATCCGGAATTTTATTCAGCAGCATGTCTGTTTTTAACTGAACTTGAGATTTTTACATTTCACATTCACAGTCATCCCGATTTTACAATGTATAGTCATTTTTGTGCTTTTTCGTATGCGGTAGGCGCGCACGTGTGCTTGTGAAAAAGGCGGGGGCGGGGGGGGGGGGGTAGTGAGTGTGTGTGTGAGAGAGGGGGGTGGGAAGGTGGGGGGGGGGAGGAGGGAGTGCTGTCAATACACAAACGATGTTTGTACAGTGCATTAATTACCAGTACAGCCAACAAGGCAAATATGTAGCAGCCGACGTCCGTCTCCCCATCAACGTCGGCCTCACGGGCTGTGGTACCGACAGCGCCGCCTATGTATGACATGATGTAAATACTCATAGCACACATCGGGTATACTCTGGCACTCAGCGCCAGTTTTGTCCGTCTTGGGTGTACAGAACTAGTGTGGATGTCCATCAAATGAATGTCAGCTCCAGTTGGTGGCACTATGAAAGAAAGACTTTACCCACAAATTTGAAGGTTTCGTCTTCGTGCTCTGTACGTCGGTCTGCCTTCTGTTACCGGTCTGTCTGTCTTAGTCTACCGGCTTGTCTCTGTCAGTCTGTCTTAGTCTACCGGCTTGTCTCTGTCAGTCGGTCTTAGTCTACCGACTTGTCAGTTTGTCTTAGTCTATCTGCTTTTCTCAGCGTGTCAGTCTTAGTTTGTCTCTGTTACTATGTCAGTTTGTCTTAGTCTGTCTGCTTGTCTCTGGGTGTCAGTTTGTCTCTGTCACTATGTCAGTCTGTCTTTATCTGCTTGTCTCTGGGTGTCAGTCTTAGTCTGTCTCTGTCACTACGTCAGTCTGTCTTTATCTGCTTGTCTCTGGGTGTCAGTCTTAGTCTGTTTGTCTCTGACACTATGTCAGTCTGTCTTAGTCCATCTGCTTAGCTCTTTCAGTTGGCGTCTGTTTCATCCTATTTTCTTGTCTCTGTCTGTCTGTCTGTCTTAGTCTATGTACGTCTAAGTCCTAGGCTTTGTCCGTCTGTCTGCCTGCCCCTGTCACAGACAGTCCGTTTGCCTTTATCTGTGAGACGGTCTATGTCGGAGGGTGGGTGTGTGTGTGTATGGGGGGGGGGGGGGGGGGGGGGTCGGTCACGGTCGATCTCAACAACATCATCACTCATAATTATTCTTGTACAAGACGGGCTGCTTCCCAAGCCGAGACGACGAGACCATGCTCCCTACCTCCCACAGGGCAGACGCAAAGCGCCCACACCTCTTTGTATCCCCGACAAACGGGCTGGGGAACTTGAGGCAAATGAAATGTCCGTCGTTGTGGCCAGCGGACGGTGTCTGGCCGGACACAGCCGACATCCATCGTCACGGTGGCCGGCCTCCTTGCAGTCCTCTGTCTGACTGCCCCTGGAGAAAAGGGTGCGGTCCACGTCAACTGTCTGGGGGCAGGCCTACGTTACGATGTCTGGCCCCGTCCTCTTGTGTCCTGGGTGAACTTGAAGGGGCATTCGCCTACTAAAGGCTCTTCTGTTCTTCTGAAGCAAATTGTTCTCAAGCGCTATGGGCACTCACTCGATAGAAACGTTCACTGTTTAAACAAAGAAAGGAAAAAAAACGACGGAGAGAGAGAGAGAGAGAGAGAGAGAGAGAGAGAGAGAGAGAGAGAGAGAGAGAGAGAGAGAGAGAGAGAGAGACGGGAATGCAGAAAAGACAAAAAAAGACAATCACATCAAAGGATTCAACACTAATATTGAGGAAACGTCAGCGATGCGAACTGGAGCGCACAAGGGCTTTCCCCAAGTACTTTGATATTATACATC
Organism: Alviniconcha strummeri; assembly: GCA_963584105.1. NCBI lineage: Eukaryota > Metazoa > Mollusca > Gastropoda > Provannidae > Alviniconcha > Alviniconcha strummeri. The sequence goes on along the minus strand of OY757550.1, from coordinate 21,686,476 downwards.
ACCCTGAGATAAGCTACGCATCACCCCTCATGGACTTAGCCCTTGTGGTCGAGAGTTCACACATGGCCGGTGAAGGCCTTGAGACAGCAACACGGCTTCAGAAGGAATAGGCAGGGAATGCCTCTTTAAATTTTTAACTTTCCAGCCACCGCTTATGGCCCAGCAATGGGAATTACATCTACAGGTATTTACTATTACCGCTGAAGGTATTTTACCACTGTAGGTATTTACTATTACCACTGTGGTCACTGTTAATGGCCATTACCGACCTGGCCGTCTCTCCTCTTGTCTGTGTAATGCTTGTGGGTAATTCTCTCTCTCTCGCTCACTTACTGGCAGAACATATTAAACTGTTACTTTATGGCTGTTTAAAATGTTTTTAATTGATCTCTTTTATTTACGGCTGTTGTTTTTGTCAATGCCACAATTATAAAAAGAAAAAAGAAAAGCCATAAAACACAGTAACATTGTTACAACACAATCCGATTTTGACTCATAACTAAACTTTGCTCTTATATATATATATATACCATCTGCTGTCACATCTCAGATGAAATATTTTAAATGCAAACTGAACATATCATGAAAACACAATATACGTACTCCAAATTATCACTATATTAGTATGTGTATATACATCATATAGTACCCCAAAGTATAACCGAGTATATATACTCAGTGCATTAACAGATGATGAAAAACGCACACACCATGCACCCACTGGAAAATGTAGACTTCCCTGCTAACACAAACAAGTAACAGCCTAACACACAATGACACACACACTGAGTCAGTGACATACACCACAGTTTAAATCTTAGTTATATATATTTATATACAAACATGGACTTCACAGTTGACCTAATACATGTGTGTACGTATGCAAGAGAGAGTCAGCAAAAATGTCAAATTAATGCTGGTCCTATAATTATTAGCAAAAAAAATGAAAACCTCCTACCCCTTCCCTCCAAACCTCATCAACCCCTGATATTTACCAAAGTCCTGTGACCAAAATTAAATGTCTCATCAGGCATCACAGAGGTCGGGGGGGGCTAGTCTAAAGATGCACAACCAGGTTGAAAATCTCTTCACATGCACAGCATGAATCAAACAAGATTAACATGAAATGTACAGCCAGCAGCAATAAGGGCGTATTTTGCCACAAGTGATGCAACTTTTAACAGTTTTATCAGGCTGTGAATAGGTACCAGTGCTATTAATACAGATTACACAACTTGCAATATCTTTTCATTCTATTACAGATACAAGTTACACAACACATAAATGTATAATAATGTGCACACACACACACACACACACACAGAGTGACAAACATACTGAGACTGCTGAAACTGATCTGTTGAAAGCAGGAGCAGTTAAATTTGATCACAGCATAAGTCAGGGACCTGGGATAGCTAGTGGTAGAGTGCCAGACTTTTGATCAAAAGGTCCAAGGAATGATGGGAGAATTTTCTTCTCCAGGGTCAACTTTCTGTGCTGACTCATTTTTGAATCTGTTCCACCCTCCCCCTGTTACTGCAGTACCATGTAAAAGATCCCAGCCATTCTGACAAAAATGCAGGTGGCAGGTTACAGCTAAACATGCAAGCATTCATCCCATATACAATGGCTTTGAATAAAGTGAGACTGTAAACTGGTGCATGGTGTACACAGAATGCGTGCTAAAACGGCAGCAATTTAACCTGGCACCAGCCACATAATGCTGAACCAAAAAGCGTTGTAACCTCTTTGGAGGATATTCAAAACGTACTGGGTAAAGCTACAGCCATTTATAGAGTGCAGCAGGTCTGCTCAGAGGCAGAGAATAACACTGTAGTTGCCACTGTGAAGCTCTTAGCCTCATCTCCAGATGAGGTGCTTGACAATGTTCACATGAGATCAAAAAACACTTGCTGACGGTTACCATGGGAAGAACAGCATCTGGCCACGGTATGGCTCCAGTTGAGATTGTGTGGGACAGAGATAAACCTGATCAACAATCGGCCAAGGGAGTAAGTGACTACATGTCACATTTTGATGCAAACAGTCATGAACAGGAGAGAAAGCCGGCTCAGCTGATCAAGGGAAGCAACTCGTTAATGGCCAGTCACAATCTGAGCAAGATGCAGAGGATAATATTGATTGATTAACAACTCAAAGGGTCTGCCTGTAGTACCCACAGGAATGAGATGCTCAAAACAACCATCTGAGACTTTTGAAAGTGTAAAAGTCTGACTTCCACCACAGTGAATCTGTGGGGATTTCAGATGTCTACACATTAATCTCTTCCAGGTGGAGATCAGCTTGTGCGTCCAAACTCCACTCTTTTAGGCCAAGGACCAGTACACAGAGGCTCAGCTAGCTGAAATGACTGGACAACTATTCCCTGGTCAGTTTCCACACTGTGCCTGGACAGACGTTAGCCCGCTCTGACTTCATGGAGCGAATGGTGGGTGTGTACATGTTTGCCTGTAACCTGCCACCTGCATCTTGGGAAGAATGACAAGGTCAAGGGTCTTGTATGAGCTACTATTGTAACACAGGGGTGGAATGAATAATAATAATTTATAAAATGTAAAATCTTGTCTCTAAAGGCTATGCTAAGCACATACACACACGCACAACTGCATGCACAGACACCCATCCAATGTGATCCACACAAACATGCTGACTATACAAAACTTAATTTACACACAACTTAAAACGGACAGCAAACAGAGATCTGAGACTGACAAAAGACAGCAGCACGGAACAGAAAACATGGCAGAATACCAAAAGAAATCTGCACAAAAAGCCAAGTCTGGAGAAGACAATTCTCTGGCTGTTCCTGCAAAGGACAGAACCCGAGACCTTCCAATCACAAGTCACCATTCCAAGGATCGCTGAGGACGCAGTGACTGTATCAGAGATGGAAACACTGCTAAATGTCAAATGAGATCCTATGCATCTACAGGACAAAACTGCACAGGACCTGCTGGGTGTGCCCAGCAAGCATGGGGCCAGTCCAAGGCCCCCTCCATCTGCTTTCTGTCAGCAGAGACAGGGAGAAGAAAAAACACCATATTATCAAAGGAAAACCACACAGAGCACATTCTGAATCACCCCCAATAACATACTGACAATGACATGGCCTTGTTTTCTTTGACTTGCTGAAACAAAACACTAAGTAAGTGAATAATAATAGTAATACTAATAGTAACATAATAGGGAACTAGTAAATCAAGCTGATGCCAACTGACTGGTTAGGCATACACTGAAGCACAAACACAAGTGACAAATGAAGTAATTTGTCGTAAATAGTAAAATACATGATGTACACAAAATTGCACAACAATTATATAATATATATTCTTTTGATTAATTCATTTCAATTAGTTTTGTTTGTGTAATATACTAATAATCAGCACACGAATTTCTAAACACAAAAATTCAGAAGCTCCCCTATTGCCAACCCAGCCCTCTAGAAGTTGGTCCCAATGAGTATCTCCTCAGAGACGATGTGTCATTTTAAAAACAAGTCTAACAAATGAACAGATGAACTTTCAGATTTTCCAATCAGCTGCAACTCCATGTTTTTCAGCTGCCCTGATGAGTGACCAACCCTCTTCTCCATTCTGATGGACTGGTTGATGCAACTGACAGGCAGTACAGTTGCCAAATTTATGACCCAAACAGATTTTCCTTTTGCAAAACATGTAAAACTAAAAGGACAAGGACAATTTCAAGTCACAAGGACAATTCTGCATGATTCTGTACTTAGATTTTATTTTTTTAATTTAAATTAATCTTTCTTGTTAGTTCACAGCAGTACCTGAAACCACAGCAACAGAGTATTCCACTCACTGAGCAACTTCAGAATGTCACACTTAATAAATTATGACTTGATGTCCCGGGAAATACCCAAACAGCAGCTTCCATCTTTGCCTCAACCACTAAAGCACAGAAATGGAACAAGACCAGCAGACTCTGAAGAAGAAAAAACACACCTTCAAAACAAATAATGGTGCAAGTGCACTGATGAAGATATTAGCAAATGACATTCATTTCAATCCAACTGAAATCATCGTACACTCTACCAGTCCCTCCCCCATTTTGGACAGATTCATGCACTAGGACCTAAAATTCAAAATTCACCCTTTGAGTTTCATTCTGAGTGTGAAATTTGCTCTTCCAAATCTGTAGTAAGAAGTGAAAATACCCCTTAAAAATATGTCCAGCAGATGATGATGACCACCAATTTTTCACTGAGACAAATGCTCCAACAGTGACAAAGCAATGCAATGCCTTGTCAATGCTGCAATGGGCCAGCGAGATTGTGCAGTGTTGTTTTGAATCAGTAACTAAAATGTCTTCTCAGTGTTTGTTGGCTGCTGCCTTTCACTTTATCCAGTCACATGAGCTGTATGTGAATGTGAATGTTGTGCGAGCATTTACAGCAATGCTGCTAAGGCTCCAAACTGAAAGCAAAAGCAGCACTCCAAAGATTCAGCTGATGCGGTTCACTGAACCAGGAGAAGCAAGCCGAATCAAGTAAGCCTTCAGCCAAAAGTAAGACTCATACTTGTAGTCCACAGGGTTGTAGAGAGCGCACATGTGCCAAATGATGAAGTGTTGTGTTCGCACAGAAGTGATCTGGACTCATTCTCCACCAATTAAGCTTACAAAAAGCAAATCTGTGCTGGGTTCAGTGAACTTTCAGCATTCAGTGGCAACAATTAAGACATCAGAAAAGCAGTGATCACCAGGATGCCATACCAGCAAAGCATCGCCTGCCTGATGTGCAGAAGCCTCTGGAGAAATTTGAGATTTTTGTATCAGTGCTTTACTCCCAGCTTGGAATGGCATTAATGTAAACTTACATTATACATAATTTCCCATTTTATGCTCATTGATGTTATCGTACCAACACAAAAAGTGGAAGCCCTAACACATCAACTTCCAAAATTAAACAAACAAACAAAAAAAGGATAGCCTAAAGTTCGAATTTTTCAAAGACTGAAAATACCCTTTTAAACTGCAAGACTGGAGTGAGTCTACCCCCTAGTTGTGAAAAAGAGGAGAGCTCTGATCGGCCAACACAGTACCACATGCTGGTCAGATCAAAAGCTTGTGCGGAGGCAGGCAGAGCTCAGTGCCGAACCTTCAGTTCCACTCTTTTCAAGTCTGTTCTTTGGCATACTCCCCCCTATGGTGCTTGCGTTTGTGCTCGTTCAGCTTGCCCACTGTGTAGTAGGCCTTGTCACAGTACTGGCACTGGTGCTCCTTGATGCCCGAGTGGCGCTTGAGGTGGATCTGGTAGCGGTAGCGTGTGGGGTAGGACTGGCCACACAGGTTGCAGGTGTAGGGCATGTCCTTGGTGTGTGTCACCTGTAAGCACACAGCACATCCAGCTGACAAAGGCCATGCTCCATAAAGCTACCGCTACTTCAACTACCACAGGGCTCATACAGAAAAATCCTTTCAAAATTCACAAACTTTTCACAAACGTTTGCAATATGGCATGAAAAGGCAACATGAAGGTATGCAACTCTTCCACACATCCAGTAAAGGGGCGCAACCCTTACTATAGCCGATGGCCAACACACTCTATCTGTCAAAACTGATAGCAAGTGCTTTCTTTTTCATTTCACACAGCAATTGTTTTCATTATTTTTTTAACTACTGTTTGATCTTGGTAAATGCAGTTTCTGACTGACAAGCTGACAGCTTTTCCCCAGCACTCTGAAGACCACAAAATTCACAAACCTTCACAGACCCCACTCAGTTTTCACAGACTTTCAAGGCCTTGAAAAGCTTATCCCACTTTCCCCAAACTTTCAAAGACCTTCAAAGACCATGCGAACCCTGTACCAAAGAGTGTATTCAAGATTCAAGATTACTTTATTATCTCATCAGAGGAATTAAAAAGATTACTCTGCTAGTATTCTCATCAGCAAAATATAAAAAACAGAGTATGATGACTTTTCTTAAATCTCAGTGAATATGAGAGCGAACAAAAAATACATTTTGAAAGGAAACAATGACTTGGCATGCAAAACATGAAGAGCACATACAGCACAAACGGCTGATCATATGCTCTTCTAGTTCTACAAGACATCCACTACATCAGCTCATTCACCTCAAAGACAGGATGACTACCATTGGCATTGTGTTATGCTCCATTGACTATCCAAAAACTAAACTTGGTGTCATTACTGAAGTAACAACACAACCAGTTGACCATGACATGTCCTACAACTGTACAAGACCTGAGCTTTTTTTTTTCTTAAAAAATAAATAAAAATACTTCATTACAAGTCCCTTGTGGGAAATTTGGGTCACCTTACCTGGGTAAGGAACAGTAGCCACAAGAGCAGCGTTACCTATTCCTATCAGTGTTCGCAGTAGTTTTATGTGCACAAACAATAGTATGGCTGCCAGGGTTTGGGATTTTTAATGTGCATGCACATTTTGATCCATGCAACTGCACACAGGGGCTGTCCACAATACAGATAGCGTAGGAAAATCTACACCTGAAACTGACTTTGGGAGAAAAATCCCTTGCTGCACCTGGGATTCAAACATGCACAGACATTGCACCAGGCTTTTCAGTCAGATGCTGATAAACTGAGCTACCCCTGAAAAGGACCCCCCCCCCCCCACACACACACACACAGATCTGCACAAACTGCAACAGACATACCTGGATGTGCAGCTTGCGGTGCCCTCGCTGCTTGAAGGCCCGGTCACAGTAGTCACACTTGTAGGGGGTCTCGCCGGTGTGCGTGCGGATGTGTGTGCGCAGATCCGACTTGGTGGAAAAACACTTCTGGCAAGTCTCGCAGACAAAGCGCTTGGCCATGTTGGACTGCGACATCTTCTGACGCGTTAGCTCATTGTAGGCATCCACTCCTGCTTTGTCCTGCTCATCCAGGTCATCGTCGTCCAGAGGTTCTGTTTTGGGAACAATACCCTCGCTTCCCCGGGCCGTTTCCAGCGGCAAACTGCAGACAAATTTCTTTACATAGTCCTTCACCTTCCCCATAAGCGGATGGTTGCTGTTGCTGCCATTGGCGTCACTTTCCTCGTAACCGTCGGCGGGCTCCTGTTTGATGGGCTGACCGGCACAGGGGCCAGACTGATGGCTGCGGTAGATGTGCTTCTTCAGCTCCACGCAGGTGGTGAAGAGGGTCTGACAGTTGGCACATTTGAAGGGTTTGCCATCAACAGGCTTGTGGCTGTGGCTGCTGTGAATGGACAGGTGAGACAGTGTGGCAAACTTCATCTTGCACACGTTGCACTCGTAGGAGGCCTGGGTGCGGTCGTACTGGTGCACCTTGTGCTTGTGCTTGTCCACCTCGCTGATGAAACGGAACTCCTCCCCGCAGATGTCGCACTGCACAAACTTCTTGAACGTGTGGATCTTGCGGTGGGTCTCAAGCGACCACTTGCGCCGGAACACCTTGGAGCACTGGTCGCAGGGGTAGCGCTCCGTGAAGTTGGCGTGCGTGCGGCGGTGCTTCAGCAGGTACTCTTTGCCATAAATTTTGCGCTGGCAGATGTCGCATTCGTCAAAGCGCGCCTGGTCCTTGTGCAGGCGCCGGACGTGGGCCTGAAAACGGTCAGCGCTGGTGAAGGTCAGGTCACAGAAGGGGCAGGAGTGGATCCTGGTTTTGGCGTAGTTCATGCTCTTTTTCGACTTCTCCATGGAGGCAGATTCCAGAGAGCTGAGCTGCTCCTCAATCAGCTTCAGGTACTCCATGGTGTCCAGAGTCAGGTTCCTCTTCTCCACCCCCTCCTCCTTCTTCTTCTTTCCTTTCCTGGGCTTTGGATGCCCCCCCTTCTCCTCCAGCAGCGCCAGCAGCTTTTCATCCAGCCCCACCTGCAAGCTCTCGTTGTTCCTGTGGCCCCGCAAATGGGCGATGTAGCCGCTGCGCGTGAGGAGCTGCACGCCGCAAATCTCGCACTTGCAGTCCTGCTGTCGGAAGTGCACCTCGCGGTGCTTGTCCAGCGTTTTCTGCTGCGTGAAGGAGCCGCCGCAAACCTCGCAGGAGAAGGGCCTCATGGAGCCGTGCGACTTCTGGTGCTCCCTGAGCTGCATGGTGCTGACAAACACCTCCCCGCAGTCAGTGCAGGACAGGAACTCTGCCGATGCTCGCTCCTCCAGGCTGTGGCTGAAAGCCCCATTATAAAGCATTAAAGGCCTCAGTCAATATCTATGGAGTCAAATAAATGATTGGTAGTTCCAATGTTTGTGTGCATGTTGTTTGTAAAACAGTTTTGGAGTGTAATGAAACCATGCCTGTTAAAAACAACTTGGGAAATAAAATAAAAAGCTGAAAAAGATTTGCTGTTTGCATGCATGTATGAAAGTACAAAACAAATTAAGTCTCAGTCGAAAAAATGGATGCAGACCAACTTCTTAATATTACTCCCCCTCCCTACAACAGTACAAGGCAACTGGAAAAAACAACCACAAAACAATACAATAAAAATGGCAGTGACCAACTTAAACAAAAAGTTCCTAAGACCATATAACACAATTACATGTGATGCCAGGCTGTATTTGCAGTGACCAATCTTCTTCGCAGAGAGATGAGCCTTTGAAGACTGATTGGACAAGAAACACACACAAGTTTATATAATCTCCATGGCATGTAGTTCTCTCCCCTCCCACAATGACTGTACTTTTCACACAGACCACAACCATGAAGAGGCTGGTAGGGCAAAATGTATAAACTATAATATTATATATATTTCAACTCAGTTAAATTCAATTTAAAAAAAACTTTAATTATCCCACAAGAGGCAATTTTGTTGTGGTCATGGTGGGGTCATAAAATAATGAATACATAAAGCTAAAAGAACAATACAACAACAAACACACCACCACCAACAAAAGGGTCTTACCTTAGCCCTAGTTTTAAATATAGAACAAACTGCGCCATCATCATATCTGCAACACCAGGCACAGCATTCTAATGGACCACTCTTAATGAGCCGGGTCAGGGCAGGTCACAAGAGCAAAAGCAAAGCTCGGGTGGGCAAAAATGTTGATTGCATGTAGTGATTACATGGTGTCTGCTCTTACTGCCTACACCCCATAGCCTCATTTTTGACCTGGGTTACCTTGGTGACCTGAACTCCCAAAGCTGTCTGCGGGAATGGTCTGTACCCACCTGTAGTAGTGCTTCTCCAAGTCAGGCCCGGTTTTGAAGTTCTCCCCGCACACCACGCATGCCGGCGCCTGGCGACAGAATTTCATGTGTGTAGCCAGTGAGCCTCGCAGCTTGAAGTACATGCCACACATCTGGCACTGCAGCGACTGATTGGCGGAGTGGCATGATGCCACGTGTGCCTTCAGCAACTTCCCCTCCATAAAGTTGGCATCACACAGTGAGCAGAAAAAGGGGAAGAGTTTCTCGTGCTCCGAGATGTGAAGGTCAAGCTTACGTTTGTCCAGCAACCTGTCTCCACACATCGTGCAGATCAGGGAGGTCAAGTCAGTTGGGCTTTGGCCTGCACACACGCACAATCAATCAATCAATCAGGATAAAAACCCTTGAAGTCACTTTCTTCATCAACCTTCTTACCTTAACATTTATAAGTTATAGCATCACTTGCTGCCTTTTCATTTTCACTGAACCGTACTGATTGACTGGAAGTAAAAATCCCAGTTACATTTTCATTTTCACTTACTATTTACACTTACAGATTTCCTTCCCTTGCCTTACATGAATTATGAAAAAGTTCCAGTTTATTCCATTGCAGTTTCATGTCATTCCTCTTTTGCCTGGCTTCAGTGATCATAAAGATCTGTGAGCAGCAAATGTGTTACAAATCTAACTCAGTTTACTCCTCACAGTCCTGGTCTAACTCAGTTTGCTCCTCATCACAGTCCTGATCTTAGTGATCTGGGTTACCTTGGTAACAGGCAAAAGAAAAAGAACACGAAACTGCAATGGAATAAACTGAAAAATGTTCACAACTATTAGACTGTACACTGTTGTAGTTTTGTTGTTTGTTTCTTTGTTATTTTTTTCTCAAATCGACAACTTCCGAACAAAGTGTTCTACCACCACTCAGCATGCAGTCAAAAGAAAAGGCTCAAAATATTGGTATCTGAATGGCAGATCATATTTTTCTTAATTTATCAGTATCTGAATGGCAGATAATTTTTAGCTTAAAATGGCAGATCATATTTTGCCTAAATCAGTGTATGAATGGCAGCTAATTTTTCACTTTACCTATCAGTACCTGAATGGCAGATAATTTTTTGCTTAAAATATCAATATTTCAATGGCAGAAAAAAATTGCTTAAAATATCAGTATTAGAATGGCATATCGTTTTTGCTCAAAATATCAGTATCTTAATGGCAGATCATTTTTCTAATAAAAATAAAACATCAGTATCTGAATAGCAGATCATTTCCAGTCAAAATATCAGTATCTTAGGGACAGATCATTTTTCACTTAAAAATAAAACATCGCTATCTGAATGGCAGATCATTTTCCCCAAACTTTCAGACTTTAGGACTAGGAACCCTGTTAAGTGTAAGAAGGGTGCAAAACACTGTGTGACATTCACAACACACAGCAACAGTCAGTGTAGCACAAAATTACAAGGAGCTTGTATTTATGACCAGGATGATGAAACAAACAACAAATGCTGCCTAACTCAGTAACTGAACCAATTCAAACCTGCTGGGGTTGCTTCATCCTCATCTTCAGGCTCAACTTTGATGATGGGCTCAGCCGGTGTCAGTGCTTCAGGTGGAGTAGGTGCCACCCTCTGAACCTGCATGGGGTGTTTGGATTTACGTCTGGAACTTGATGAAGGAAAGGCATTGGCAGATGCCTCAACTGCATCCTCTGCCGAGTTGTGAGACAGCGAGGTCACAGAGTCATCGTTGTCATGGTTATTATTTGAAAATGGGGTCATGGGGGCATCGGTGAGAGAAGAGGAGATGAAAGGTTGTGGAATTTTGCTGACCTCCACAGCCTCTTCGCTGTCTTCTGCTTCCTCCAGGTCCTGTTCAATCTCTGAGGGGAGGTTGGACTCATCACAGTCCTCTCCTACCTCATCATCATCTTCATCGTGTTCTTCATCATTGTCTTCATCTTCATCCATGTCCTCCTCCTCCTCTTCTTCCCCCTTCCTCTTGGTCTTCTTTGCTTTTGACACTCCCCATTCTCCATCTTCATCATCTTCAACCTCTTCATCATCGCTGGAGAGCAGCGTTTTCTTAGCTTTCCTAGCACTGCTGGAGAAGACGCCAGCACTCTCAGCAAGAATGTCCACCACGGTTCTGCACAGCAAGTCTGGCAAGGACACTACCTCCTTGCTGGACCGCAGCTTGTTCAGAATGGAGGCATCAACAAACATGTGCTTGTCCAAGGCTCGCTTGGATGTGAACTTTGTCCCGCAAGCCGTGCACCAGAACAAACTCTTGTCCATGTGGCTTAAGCGATGGTCTTTAAACTCATCAACATCAGCAAAGGAAAGCGCGCAGATATCGCAGTCAAAGCTCTCTCCGTCTTCTGGCTGGCAGTCGTCATGGATAAGGTGCTGTCTGAGGTCATGGACGAAGGTGAAATCATCATAGCACACAGGGCAGACACAGTCTTCCTTGCTAAGCGGCCGCTCTGCTGGACGTTCACCTTTGTTTGCAGTTATCGCTGTGGGGGGTTCTTCACTGGCTGCAGACAACAGGACATGGCGTCAACAAGGTCTGCTACAGCCATGACATAACAAACGAAACATTGTGAGTGTGACTACTCAATTATACAAAATACTGCCAAGTTTGTTCACAGAGTTGGTACCCACATGTCAATATTTCTGTATTTAACCCCACCCCTGCCAAAAAAAAAAAAAAAAAAAGCTTAAAATTTCTTGGCAAGTTTGGAGCACTTTGTCTCCTCTGAGTCACCCAACTACAGCAGCCACAAGAGAAATTGTTCCAGTGCCATCAGTTTATCATGTATTCTTTCACTAGTGTTCCCTAAACATCCTGAGCAAATTCTCTGTCACTCTTAGTCTTACCAAATCAACACCCAAGGGAGTTAATCAGCGCTCAAAATATGTAACACAAGTACAACAACAAAGACATGCCAGGTGAGTTACCCTAGGTTACTCAGGTCTTTGTTGTTGTACTTGTGTTATACACTGAGCACTGATTAACTCCCTTGTGTGTTGATTCTGAACAAGCACTCTGGGCCTCATTCTGCTTCAGATTTCTTACCAAATCAGCTGGGAAACCTTCTGCTACTTTTCCTCAATGCCCAACTGCATCTCTTTAAAGTTCTGTGTATGTGCGTGTGTGTGTGTCACTGTGTGTGTGTGTGGCCAGATGCACACACTGACAAAGCATCAGCATACTGCTCATCCTCTACATGAGGCTAAACATCGTCTAGTGTCCCTGCTGCAAAATATTTGAAATCATTCACTGTAAACCCATGGGTGATCACCACAGCCACATCAGTTCTTCACATCAATTATCAAATACTTTCACCACTGAAATTCTGAGACAGTGAGAGCCTTAAGAAAGCAACACCCTTTTGCTGTGAATGTATGGAGTGCAACTTGCGCAAGCCACTGAACAGAGGCTCAAACCCACAACCAAATCTGTGGCTGGGCCAGTGGGCAAAGGTGATGCTCACTTGTACTAAAATAATGAGGATTAATTAAACAATAAAAAATTAAATATGTTCTTTTCAGAAATGATGTGCTAATGTGATGGATGCCACCATTCATAAAATTAAAAAAAAGGTAAATGGATTATTTTGTATGGTAATTTTGTTAAAACTGTATAAATCTGCTGGTCTCAAATTATAAAAATATGTATGTATGTAGATCATATACTTCATATTATTTTTAATTACTGAGAGAAAAAAATCTATAATCTCAGGGGGGAAGGGGCAAGCACAGAGACTGACAGAGACATGATAGAGACGGAGACAAAGACAGCATCAAGAGATTTGACACTATGAATGCGAGTGTGACAGTAACTTACTTAGTGCAGTTCAGCAAGCAAGGCTCATGCTGTGGTTTACACTGACATGATAAACATAATAAAGACTGACAGTGGTAGATACTCAGCAACACTTGGGACAGAAAAAGACAAAGTAGGGAATCAGAAAAAGACAAACCTTTATAAGACTGTTCATAATACTCCACATCAGTAGCATCATCATCGCCATCATCTTCATCACCACATACCACCTCCAACTCAGTGTTGCCATCGTTCATGTTCTCTACAGAACCACCGCTTTTCTTGGCAGTTGTTTTAACTACCTTATTTTTGTTTTCTACACTATGTACCAAACCTTTTTTAGTACTGCCTTCACAGGCAGAACCATGCTCACTCCGGCTTTTCTTGTTTTTGCATTTACCTGACCCACGAACATGCTCCTTCTCTCTTTTGTCCTTGACCTTCTCAGGAAGAATATTGCTGCTGTTTATATTTTTATCACTCACAGCATTATTGCTTTTCTCAGTTTTGATATAGGTATCACCCCCACCCTTGTCAGTGCCATCACTGTCAATGTCATCATTGGTATTTTTCACTTTGCTCCTGGCTCCATCCTTTACATTGCATTCTTTGGTAGTACTGGTTGCAGTGGAATATTTTTCTTTATCAGTATTATCTGCACAGCCATCTGACACGACAGTCACTTGAACTACTGCTTTTACATCACTAACATTATTATCACAATACTCTGTTCTTATGTCTTCTTTGGCAACATCAGATTTGTTTTCACCTACAAGGGTGCTGCTTTTAGCTTTTACTGTATCTCCATCACTGTTGTCATTCTTGTCATCTTCATCTCTTCTGCCTTTTCTGGATGTCATTCCTGAGCCTGCACCATCCATGATGTCCACAGTTCTCAGATTAGTGGTTCTTTTCTCCAGTTTGTTCTTTTCTCCACTGGCATCACAAAGAGTGATGACCCACAGATTCTGCAAATAAATCATATATATATGTTGTCACAATATCAGCTTCCTTATTGTCTGGAGGAGAATTTTACATAAACACTAACTGTGAATCTGTGATAGTCTTGGAGTGATGCTGCCCAGATAAGTAAGCTAAAACAAAAGACATCAGAAAAAATATAATTTATACTTTAGTGGTATCTTTAAAAAAAAATGTAACGTGAACAGGAGACTGTTTGATGCATACATATTATTATTATATATATACAAAGTACACATGCATCATTACATGCATGGACAGTTATGGCCACTAAATTCAGCTCAGTGATGGCATTGGCCATTGCATTCCTCAGGATCTGAGGATGCACTAACAGTAACACATCCTGAGTTTACCTTACCTTTTTTCTGAAAATCCAGACCTGCATAACCACTCATACTATTCCAAATATAATCTGATTTTGATTAACCTGTGAAAAAGCTTAAGTCAATCGTCATTTGAGGTCCATGACATTTCATTTGCAACCGAGGTGCGACTGAGCCCTGCAAGTTTTGTGCCACTTCTCCTGTCTCACCAGCTACTTTAATCTGCGTGTCTCTAGCTAATACACATTCTCCAAAAACCTAAACAGAAGTAGAAAACTACACATGCACAAGTTCACAATGGCCCGGTGACATGATGCATTTTATGTTACTTGTTAGCAATAGCAATAATAACGTTACTCAGGACAGTTGCTGTGTTCGTTGTTGGTGTTAGACTGTTAGTGTTAGTTAGTGTTACTGTGAAGTGCGATTATTTTGTTGAATTAAAATAATGCTTGCTACATTGTGTGAGTCAAATGCACTGAACTGAAAAGAACTTTAAAGCATCCGACGGTAGAAACAGACGAAACTGGAAACCACAAAATTCAGCATTTGAACCGAGCCCAGAATTTGTAATTTATGTCATTCACTGCCCCTAATCGACTACTGCCCTTCCCGCAGCCATTTCCACTGTCGTTTGCCATCACGCAAAAGGAAAGTGCATTAAATAACCTGGTTCATATTTTCCTCTGTATTACAATTAGTAGATTGATAACAAGCTTATTCATTCGCTGAATAAAGCAAAACAACAAAATCACCGAAAACCAACACGAACCTCCAACAGCTTTGTTTCCCAAATTATGTCCCCTGTTTTGATAATGTCACACATGCGCATTCGAAGGAGCAACACTTCCGTCCTTTGGGCAGGCCCAATCCGGTTCCCGGTAGCTCATAGGATACACCCATCAGACCCTCCAGGATGGGGCAGGCCAAAATCTGAACATACAAAAATATAATTTGAAAGGCTCCACTGCTTTAATTCTTTTTTTAACGAGAATCAGTTCTCTCGCTGCGGTTTGTGTGGTGTGTGTGTGTGTGTGTCAGTGTGTGTGTCAGTGTGTAGCTGGTGTGTGTGTGTGTGTGTGTGTGTGTGTGTGTGTGTGTGTGTGTGTGTGTGTGTTTGTGTGTGATGTGTCAGTGTGTGCCGGCTGCACAGTGTGTAGTCAGTCTGTCAGTGTGTGTCTGTGTGTCGTGTAGTCACAGTGTGTGTGTGTGTGTGTGTGTGTGTGTGTGTGTGTGTGTGTGTGCGTGCGTGCGTGCGTGCGTGCGTGCGTGTGTGTGTGTGTGTGTGTGTGTGTGTGTGTGTGTGTGTGTGTGTGTTCGTCATTGGAGTTTCTTAGCAGACTTCCTGCAGATAATTGTGCTTGTTCGCAGCAGACTTCGAGCAGTGAACATCGCTTGTTCACGGCATATTTTGAGCCAAGAATGTTTCCGGTAAGGCCTTGCTTGGCGAATTTCGAAGTCGACAAGCAGAAGAGAGAGAGAGAATGGAGAGAGATACAGATTGAGAGACAGACAGACAGACAGAGACAGAGAGACAGGGAGAGACAGAGACAGAGAGGGAGTGAGAGAGAGAGAGAGAGAATTATTTAACACTTGCAAACTGTCCCTTCATTAAAATGGCGCCTACAGCAAGCACTCTTCGTGGGCATCGGGGTAAATGCTCATTTAAGAAGCGACATTGGAGAAGCAAACCCCGAAAGAAAAAAAAAAGCAAGCGTGTCTAAACCACATTTAAAAAAAAAAGTGTCAACAACAACAACAAAAAGAGGCAGCTAATATTCCACCCGCAATCGACATTCTTTCTAAACCAAACAAACAGTTACAAAAGACATATGCGTAGTGCCAAGCAAAGCTCTCCAACCCCATGTCTCTTCTACACAGACAAACAGCTAAAGATTTTCGGTTATGTTGAAACTT